>VWZE01026011.1:0-10902 GCA_013396675.1 Eubucco bourcierii | reverse complement strand
CAATGCTTTACATCAAGAAAGAAAAAAAAAAAGAAAAAAAAAAGAGATTTTCCTCCGTCCAGGAGGTGTCCAAGTCCAGCTCCTGATGCTTACCACAGCGTGGAGAGATTCGATCTCGATCTGCATGTGGTGCCACTGCCGCCTGGCTTCACACAGCTCTGCTCTGGCTGCCTTTAGTGCTTCTGCATCTTTGTCCATTCTCTTAGTCGGGGCTTCTTCTAGCTACAGGGGATGCAACAAAGGCAGCAGCGTTTAAAGACATCCCAATCCTGGCACTTAAGTAGCTAAAGGTCTCCTCGGGGTTTTGCTAGAGCCCTGCTCATTTGTGGATGCCAACGGCAAGGAGTTAATGCACCGAGAGCCTCCTGCTGGGCCTGGTGAGGAGCACTTGGCTGCATCCTCAGCCCCTCAGGCTTGTGGCAGAGGAATTCCCACACAAATGAACCCTTGTACCAAGGCTTTATTCACCTCTGGAGCAAGTGGCCTCCACTCCATGGAAATCAGAGCAGTGCAGGCAGCTCAAGTTTTTCTTTGGTGTTTTTTTTTGGTTTTTTTTTTTTTTGTTTTGTTTTTTTTTTTTTGTTTTTAAACCATGACATTGTTTTGGGGAAGAATCCAGGTTTGGCTCATCCACAAGTGAAGGCTCCAAATTCTTCACTCCCCCTGCTTTGTTTGGGGTGCTGCAGGGTTTCCAGCAGCAGATGGTATCGTCAGACATCAGCTGCTTGGTGCCAGCCTCAAGATAAAGGTGGTTTAAGCTACTGCATGTCACGAGGGTTAGGCACAGAGCTCAGCCAAGGCTGCAGCAGGAGCCTGGCCTGGGGGGGTGGGAAATAAACCTCCAGAATTCCTGCAATACCCCAGGAGCACAGCAAGGTGATTTCCTACCTAATGTTCACACTCGGCTTCTTGATGCCTGATGACCAAAAAATGGTTTTGCTGTTTCATTTCCAGGTTCAGCTGGGATTTAGTGCTGGTTCCTGTGTGCAGGTCTGGGATAACATTGGAGCAGTCTGTGCCAGGCAGCAAAGTGTTTGCCGAGGAGCAGGACACAGCTCTGCTGTGTGAAACAGCTCCCGACCAGGGGCGGTTTTCTCTCACCTAGGCGCTAAAAATGGGAACACTTTTGATGTATAAATGGATCCCTCCGACTGCCTTCGCTTTTCCTCTTTCCCTCTGGGATAACCAAATGGAGGTTCCCGCGCTAGGGCATCACTCATCCTTCTTAAAACACAACAACCTCCCTGCTGCAGGGCACAGAGACACATCCAGAAGCACGACCCAGGGCTCGGTCAGGGTGAATTCCACCCCCACGGGGCATCCATCCCCCTCTCTCCCGGCTCCCGTCCCACCGCAGTGCCGGGCAGAGCCCTTCCCCACCGCGCCGCATGCAGAGGCGATGCCGTACCTGAGGCGGGGGCCGTGCGGGCAGCTGCTGCTCACTCGGGTCGGGCCATGGCCGCTGGGCACCGCTGGGCACCAGCCCTTCGCCTTTATCTGATGGCGGCCGCGGAGCGCTTCATGCTTTGCCCGGAGCTCAGCCAGCCGCCGGGACGGTGCCGTTCTGCTCCCATCCTCCACCTTGGCTTAGCCCAGCCGCGGCGCTAGCCTGGGCGGCTGCGGCACAGCTCCGCTCCTGCAGTGAGGCTGGGGAGTACCGGCGGCGTTAAAGCTGCAGAGCCTCATTTCTGAGCGGGCGGCGACTCCCGACCGCCCCTGCAAGCCTCTCGGCTACAGGCAAGGTCTGGCCCTTGTGCGGCAGCCCAAGGGACGTTGGAGCCTTCCGTGGGTGCTGCGGCAAAGGTCACGGCTGCTGTGTGCTGGTGCTGCGGGGGGAGGCTGTGACCTCCACAAAGTGGGGCGCAGAGCACAGCAGCAGCACAGAGGGAGCTGCACCCCATGAGGGCAGCCGCGGAGGGGAAGGGAGCAGCTCCTCAGCAGTGCAGCAGGGCTGGGGGCAGGGATGCTGCGATGTGCCCTCAGGATCAGGGGGCAGGGCTGGGGGGTGTGTGTGTGACTGAGGGATTCCAGAATTCTGGAATGGTTTGGTTGGGAAGGACCCTCCAAACCTCCAAACCCCCTCTACAGTCAGCAGGGACATGCCAGGGGCCTGTGTTTTGGTTGGTGGTTTTGGTTTGGGTGAGATTCAGCAGTTCATTGGAGCTGGCCACTGGATGATGGTTTGGAAGGATCCTGCTATGCTCCCACCAGAGGGGTATGAGCTACCACTTCATGGGCAGGCTTGCTGCCTCCTACCCACACTGTGCCCACCCTGCTGCAGGCTCTCTGTGCCAGGCTGGGATCTCTTAAGCTTCCAGCTTTAAGTGGTAAGTTACAGGTATCCTCTAACCCCACACCTGAGCAGCCTTCTTGAGGTGTCCATGTTCTGGCCCTGAGTGGATTCCTTTAGGTTGAGGACACTGTGACCCCCCCCCAGTACATTGTGCAGCCAGGCCCAGCAGGATGGCAGGCATGCAAGCATGGCTCACATGAGGAGCAAAGGGACACTGATACCTGAAAGATTGTTAAGTTCTTTTTATTAATCAAGAAAAGTGGGAAACGAGGTTAGAACAGCAAATTGTTTTCTCTGTTAATTAGTAAACATTCTTTAAATCACAGCTAATTAAATGCCTGATGTGTGCACCATGCTCCTGACTGCTGAACCAAGAGCAGAAGGTCAGTTTAGCAGAAAATGTGTTGTGTGCCTGCTTAGAAGGAAAGCAACAGGTTTGTCCTGTGTGAAAGAGCCTTGGGGAGAAGCTAATCTCTCAGCACTTCATCCCAAAGAGGAGATCCTGGCTCTGGGAGATCATGGAGGTAAGAGATCCTCTGCAGGACCAGGTTGTGCCTTAGATCTTCTCTTCAACTTCCTTAACATGGGATGCAACAACTTTGCCATCTACCACCTCTTCAACAATTGTCTTGATCTTTCTGGTTTTGGTAGGATCTAAACATCAGGAAGAAACCAAAAAGTAGTTATCAGAGTGTTAGAAGTGCCAGAGGAGAGCAGCACCTGCCTGTGACCTGAGGCAGCCTTCTCCTTTCCAGCTGGATTCTTGTTCTGCTGAGCTCCAGGCTGGGTTATTGTATTTGTAGGAAAGGCTTCAGGAAAGGAATTGGATGGAATCATAGAATCATAGAATGGTAAGGTTGGAAGGGACCTCAAGGATCGTCTAGTTCCAACCCCCTGCCATAAGCAGGGACACCTCCCACTAGTACAGGTCACTCAAGGCCTCAAATCATGGAATTGTTTCAGTTGGAAGACATCTCTAAGGTCACTGAGTCCAACCATCAACCTGAGACTACCATGGCCATTAAACCATACTCCAAAGCAGAGATTAAACTGGGAGAAGTAGGACCCCAGTGAGTTCCAGTTTAGAGGAGGGGTGTGGGGGTACAAGTTCTAGCAGAACATCTTCCATTCCTTCTGTTCCACCCTTTACTGTGAGGCTGGTGAGGGTGCCCAGTGAAGCTGTGTGTGTCCCTTCCCTGAGGGTGTTTAAGACCAGGCTGGATGAATCCTGTTCACCAGGTTTTACTTACCCTGAGAAGAGTCCAGGGACTGTGTTTGTGACTTGGACCCCGTCAAGGATGAGCTTTCAAACGTAACTCCTTGTCCCGAGCTCCTAGAGGGGGAGCAGAGAGAGGCACTGTTGGCCACTGCCAGCATCGGGAGAAGTTCTCTTGTGACGCTGGTGCTGGGAACTGCTGAGCAGAGAGCTCCGTGCCCAGCCTGGGCAGAGCTGTGGTTGCAGAGCTGCTGCCCGAGGCTCTCTGCCAGCTGGGCAATGCACCGCTTGGCTCTGCCCCTGTTTTCCCTGGGCAGAGCTTTGCCGCGGGGGCTTTGCCGGGAGGTGACTTACAGCAGTTCGCCGTCCAGCAGGCGCCGGTAGGTCTCGATCTCCATCTCCAGGCGGGTTTTGATGTCCAGCAGCTGCTGGTACTCCGCATTCTGCCGCTCCGTGTCAGCCCTCACCTGGAACAGCTGCGACTCCAGATTCCCGATCTGGAGCTGTATTTGTTGGAGCTGGGCACAGTAACCTCCTTCCGTTTCTGCTAAAGTGTCCTCCAGGGACTTTTTCTGTGTGAGAAGGGCACAAAACCATCTCTCACTGAGGGGAAAAAATCCTTTACAAAGACAGACTGAATGAAAGGGGCTAAGGGGAGCAAGCAGAGCCTCACTGCTGGGAGACTGTTCCTGGCTGCTAGAGACACCACTTGGAGAAGTGGCCTCAGCTGCCTCACTGGCTGTGATCAGAAAAGTTCTGCTTTGCAGTGTGCTACCTGCAACCCAATTCTATCTACATCTATCTGCTCTATCCCCATCTCTATCTCTTTATCCCTATCTCCATCTCTTTATCCCTATCTCCATCTCTTTATCCCTATTCCTATCTCTATATCTCTTTATATCTCTATATCTCTACCTCTCCATCTCTATCTCTCCATCTATTGCTATCTCTCTCTATCTCTATCTCTCCATCTATATCTATCCCTATCCCTACCTCTCCATCCCTATCCCTACCTCTTTATCCATATCCCTTTATCTCTATATTATCTCTAATCTCTATCTCTGTCTCTACCTCCCTGCCAGTGAGCAGGGAGCAGCAGGCAGGGCCCAAACAGGAGCTTGCTGCCAGTCTCCGTTGCCATGGGAGCTCTAACAGCACTGCTGAGCAGCTGGCTCGGGGCTCACCATGGCCAGCTGGGACTGCAGCTCGATCTCCAGGCTCTGCAGGGTCCGTTTCAGGTCTGTGATCTCGCTCTTCCCCGACTGAAGCTGCTCAGTGTGGGTGGAGATTTCCCTCTTCAGCTCTCCGCTCTGAAACGGCAGGGAAGGGCTGGAGGTAGCTTTGCTGTCCCTAAACTCTGCCTCACCCGGGCAGGAGTTTCCCACACTGAGGCTGCTGCCCCTGCTCGGTACCTTCTCATTGAACCACGCTTCAGCCTCTTTGCGGTTCTGCTCGGCGATGACCTCGTACTGCCCCCTCATGTCGTTCAACACCTTGGTCAGGTCAGTTCCGGGAGCAGCATCCATTTCCACACTGACTTGGCCAACTGTGCTGCTTTGGATGCCCTGAAGCTCCTGCAGAGGTTGAAAGCAAAGAAAAGTTTCTGTTGACAAAAGGCAAAAAAAGTGCTACCAAAAAATGTCCCCTCCCTGGAGGTGCTCAAGGCCAGGCTGGATGAGACCTTGAGCCACCTGGGCTAGGGGAAGGTCTCTCTGCCTATGGCAGTGGGGTTGGAACTGGATGATCTTGGAAGTCCCTTCCAACCTAACCCAACCCATCCTGTGAATCTGTGAATAAACAAACACGAGTGACATAAATCCTGCCTCGGCAGTGACCCGTGGCAGCTGTGTGTGGTTCCTTCACCCCTGGGCTCAAAACAGAGCAGCAGACAAAGCAAACAACCAGAGCCAGGGGAATCATCTGAGCTTGCAGAGTCTCATCTGCCTGCTGAGGGATTCCCCAAGGACAAGCAGTACCTCCTCGTGGTTCTTCTTCAGGTAGGCCAGCTCCTCGTTCAGGCTCTCAATCTGCAGCTCCAGGTCAGCTCTGGTCAGGGTCAGCTCATCCAGGACCCTGCGCAGCCCATTGATGTCAGCCTCCACGCTCTGGTGCAGAGCCACTTCATTCTCATACCTGGGGACAGGGCCACAGAACAGGACTCTGTGTAGTGAGTGAGGTCAAGTGCAGGCTGCTGCTGGGCACCTACAGAGCTTTACAGAGAGTCCCAGAACAGCTCAGGGTGGAAGGGAGCTCAGAGCTCAGCTGCTCCAACCTCCTGCCGTGCCCAGGGACACCTCTCAACTAGACTCAGCTGCTCAAGGCCTCATCCAGCCTGGCCCTGAACATCCCCCAGGCAGGAGGCAGCCACAGCCTCCCTGGGCAGCCTCTGCCAGACTTTCACCACCCTCACACTCAACAACTTTTTCCTCAGCTCCACTCTAACCCTGCTCTGCCTCAGCTCCAAACCATTCCCCCTTTGACCTGTCTCAAACACCCTTAGCAAAAGTCTCTCTGCAGCCTTCCTGCAGGATGCCTTCAGGCACTGGCAGGCAGCTCTGAGGTGCCCCTGGAGCCTTCTCCTCTGCAGGCTGCACCCCCCCCAGCTCCCTCAGCCTGTGCTCACAGCAGAGCTGCTCCAGCCCTCGCACACAGCCACCCTGGAGGTGCCTCCTAACGACATTAAAACGTTGAATGAGGAGAGAGATTTTCAACTACAAAAAGAAGTTTTGTTTTTTTTTCCTTCAAGTCTCAGCAGAGCTTTCTGCAGTTTCCACTCACTTCAGTCTGAAGTCGTCAGCTGCCAGCCTGGCGTTGTCCACCTGCAGGATCACCCTGGCGTTGTCGATGGTGGCCGTGATGATCTGCAAGGCAAAGAGGCTTCAGGGAGGGCTGGCTCTGCGCTGCCACCCGCGGCCCGACCGCCACTGCCACTCGCTGGGCTTTGGTAGCCTCTCGAGTCAGCTGCTGTGGCAGAGCAGGGGGCAGAGCAGGGGTGCCCAGCAGGGGTGCCCAGCAGGGGTGCCCAGCCCTACCTTGTTGCGCAGGTCCTCGATCAGGGGACAGAATTTGCTGTAGTCGTTCCCAGCCCCTGGCACGGCCGCGCCGGGGCCGTTCCTCTCGTACCACTCTCGGATCTTCCTCTCTAGCTCCGTGTTGGCATCCTCCAGGGACCTGACCTTGTCCAGGTAAGCAGCCAGGCGGTCGTTGAGGTTCTGCATGGTTTCCTTTTTGGAGCCAGAGAGAAGTCCTCCATCCCCGGCACCAGCGGGGCCAAAGCCACCTCCAAACCCTGCGCCTGAGCCTCCGCCAAAGCCGCCTCCGAACCCAGCGCCTGAACTGCTGCCAAAACCACTTCCTAACCCTCCACCAAAAGCACTTCCTAAGCCTCCACCATAGCCACCACCTAAGCCACCACCAAAGCCTCCCCCAAAGGCACTGCTCCCGAAGCCTCCCCCTGCGCTGCTGCCAAACCCTGAGCTGAAGCCAGAGCCTGAGCCAAGCACAGAAGCGGCACCAAAACCTCCACCAGATCCACCACCAAATCCCAATCCACTGCCACCAAAGCCTCCTCCACCACCACCAGAAGAGGACATCCTCAGAGATCCCCCCCCAAGCCCACTCCGAGAGGAGAACTGCCGAGATGCCCCACTGGTGCGCACGGACAGGGCCATGGTGCCCGCGGTGCCCAGCTCTCTGCTGTGGAGCCTACGGCACAGAGCAGGGCAGAGGCAGCAGGGTTCAGCCTTTTATTGGGCCAGCTGGGGGTGGTGCAGCAGCTGTCCCACCTCCTCGGAAGGTCTTTGATACTCTCCCCCTCTCTGGTGGGCAGGGAAAGTCAACCCAGCATGTCCTGGCTAGGGCAGGTGGTACCTGCCCATCTCATGTGCCAAGGGGAGCGTAAACCTGGTGCCCTCCAGGTGTCTGCTGTGGGAAGGGAAATGGGTGGGGTAGAGCTAAGCCATCAGGATAATGCTGTGCAGTGGAGCAGAAACATTTCTTCTGGTGTTGAAATCCTTCCTAACCAATTTTTGTGTCACTCCACATTCATCACTCTGCTGGCCTGGGGCTGCTGCAGGAGCAGGCTGCAGCCAGCTGGGTGAGCCCTCGGCTGCCATCACTGCCAGTGTCAGAAATGGGTTTGTGTTCATCATGCTTCTCTGGCATGAACCTCTGCCAGCTGAGTGCTCCCTGGTCCTGTCAAAAGCAGAGAAACCCAGAGGGGCTCAAGGCGGAAGCTCAGCTGCTCCTGCCGTGCCCAGGAACACCTCTCAGTTAGACTCAGCTGCTCAAGGCCTCATCCAGCCTGGCCCTGAACACCCCCAGGCAAGAGGCAGCCACAGCCTCCCTGGGCAGCCTGTGACAGACTTTCACCATCTTCATACTCAACTCCTTCCTCAGCTCCACTCTAACCCTGCTCTGTCTCAGCTCCAAACCAGTCAGTCCCCCTTGGCCTGGCTCAAACACCTTCAGCAAAATCTCTCTGCAGCCTCCCTGCAGGATGCCTTCAGGCACTGGCAGCAGCTCTGAGGTGCCCCTGGAGCCTGAGCCTCTGCAGGCTGCACCCCCCCCAGCTCCCTCAGCCTGTGCTCACAGCAGAGCTGCTCCAGCCCTGGACTCATCTTTGTAGCCTCCTCTGGCCTCACCCCAGCAGCTCTGTGTCCTCCTTCTGCTGGGGACAGCAGAGCTGGAGGCAGGACTGGAGGTGAGGTCTGAGCAGAGCAGTGCCAAGGGGCACAATCCCCTCTCCTGCCCTCTACCCACACTCCTCTGGCTGCAGCCAGCCCTCAGCTGCCTGCTGGGCTGCAGGAGGGCACTGCTGGCTCCTGGGGAGCTGCTCAGCACCCAACACCCCCAAGGCTCTTTCTTCAGGGCTGCTCTCAAGCCACTCTGCACCCAGCCTGGGTTTGTGCTGGGCTTGGCCTGACCCAGCTGCAGGACCTTGAATGTGTTTGGTAACACAAAGCTGAAGATCAGGCACAGCTCTTGTGCAGTTGGAGCAGGCTCAGGCCTGGGAGCTCTGCAGCTCCAAGAAGTTTTCTTTTGAAGTTATTTTGGTAAACAGCAAATTGATTTTTTTTTCTCCCCTCTTCCTTTGTCCTGACTTAATTCTATCATTGGATTTGTCAACTGAACTGGATTCATTTCTAATTCATCTACTTCCAGGGTGCTTTTTGGGGCAGAAATGTGCTCTGAGCATAGATCAAAGGTTTGAGTGAAGCATTTCTGTCAAAGTGCATTGGCAGCCTGGCACTGGTGAGTCATGGCAGGCAGAGCAGAGGATTAGTGCCCTTGGCAGCTGTTTGTGCACAGCAGGTGGACAGGTGGCACTTCAAAAGGAAGAGGGCTTGGGGTTGGCTTTGTGTTGTGAAGAGGAAAATGCTGAGTCCTTGGACTGAGGGTGTGGATCAGGAGGCTTGAACTGGCTGAAGAAAGGTAGAGAAAGATGAGCCCAGGGCTGGAGCAGCTCTGCTGTGAGCACAGGCTGAGGGAGCTGGTNTGAGGGGGTCTGGAGCCAGGCCAAGGGGGAATGGTTTGGAGCTGAGGCAGAGCAGGGTTAGAGTGGAGCTGAGGAAGGAGTTGAGTGTGAGGGTGGTGAGAGCCTGGCACAGGCTGCCCAGGGAGGCTGTGGCTGCCTTGAGAGGTGTCCCTGGGCACGGCAGGAGGTTGGAGCAGCTGAGCTCTGAGTTCCCTTCCCCTCTGAGCTGTTCTGGGATTCTGTGATCCTTCCATTTTCCATATTCTGGCAGTGTGAGGAAAGTCCAGGCCTCAGTTTTTCCCTGCCTGGGCAACAACCACACTTCAGAATAGACCAATTTGGTTTCTTTTCACCAAGTCACTCTGCAAGGAAACCAAAACTCTTCTGCTTTGTAACTGACTGAGTTTTATTAGCACTCCTCCAAAAAAAAACACACCCAAATGAAACCAAGAGATTGGACTCTGGTGAGTTTCCACTCTCCTGGGGTTTTGGGGAGGTCCAGAGGAGATTCTCCCTCAAATTTCATCTCATAGTTCTAGCAGTGCCTGCAGCAAGCTCAGAGCTCTTTATACCTTCTCTTCAATCTCTTTGACCTCAGAGGACACAACTTTGCCATCCACCACTTCTTCAACAATGGTCTTGATCTTCTTGATTTTACTTGATTCTGGTGATGAAATGGAAGAGAGAATTGCTGAAGTGCAGTGCCCCTGGTCAGAGGAACATGACTGTAGAGGTAGCACAAACCTGCAGCCCCCCAAGCCCAGGAACCTTTGCACTGCACTGGAAACCTTTGCCAGGGATGCCAGAGGAGCCCCTTTAACCCAGGGATGCTCTCCAGCAGCCTCAGCTCCCTGTGCAGTCAGCTGCTGCAGAGGGTCCCTCAATCATCCCCTGCCCTTCTCCTGGCCCTCTGAGGGGGCTGTGGCTTTACTTTGGCCACCCTGCAGCACAGGCATGAAGCAGGCTGTGTGCAGCCCCCTCAGGCTCTCTGCTCACACAGGGCATTGCTCTCCTGCTGCAAGACTGCACTGCTTGGCTGTTTGCTCTGGGATGGTTTTGCTTCAGGCCAGGCTGCTGAGTTCCACAACATTCCAGGCAGCTGCTGCCACTCACCTTTCTCCAGCTCTTCTGTGGCTGTTTCCACTTGGACAAGGCTGCACAAACAACAGATGGAAACGTATCAGTGATGGCACTGGGGAGGCACCCTGGCACTCACATGATGGCACAAGGCACTGGAAAGGCACCCTGGCACCTCTTTTGCTCCTGGCACCTCTCTTGCCCCTGGCACACCAAGACACTCAGCCAGTGAGGTTTCTCTGATGCAGCCAAGGGTGCTGAGATCAGGCTGTGGCTGATCCCAACCTGCAGGTTCCCTTCTGCAGTGCTGAGCCCACAGCTCACACAGACCCTGTCCTGTGGTGCTCCTAAGCCACAGCAGCTGCATGGGCAGGGAAATGCCCTTCTCTGCTTGCCCCACGTTCAGGGCTGCCTTCTGGGCCAGGATGGGACCTGAGCTGTCTGAACATCCAGTGGCAGCTCACTTGCAGCTCCCCACACCTTTCAGTGGCCTGGCTGCTGGTGACACTGGCAGAGCAGAGGCTGCAAGAGGTCCCTGAGTGCCCACTCTGGTGGGGCTGGATGCTGCAGGCTGTGCAAGATCCAGGCCTTAGAGGTGTAGAAAATTTGATCCCAGATGGAATCCCTGATGCTCATGGAGTGTGACCTTCCCTCCAGGTCCTCACTCACACACAGCACACAATCTGCTGAGCCTGACAGGCAAACCCTGCTGCCTTTGCAGCAGATTCTGAGCCCCACAGCTGAGAACTGGGCTCCAGAGTCCCCCTGTGCCAAGCTGGATGGGCACCAGAATTCCCCTGCCTCAAGCCGGCTGGGTACCAGTGTCCTCCTGCTCCAAGC
>VWZE01026010.1:2889-21388 GCA_013396675.1 Eubucco bourcierii | reverse complement strand
CAGACAATCTCTGATCTGATCCTGATCTCCTCTGGATGATCTGTGTATCTCTAGGACTTCCTGCTTTGGTAGGAGGCTTTCAGGTGTAGGTAGTACAGTATATAGTGGGGCAGCAGGAGTACACATACAACAGCAGAGCACACATTGTACTACCTGCTCATCAATACATCCTGAGATTAATGGGCCTTTGGACTCAGAATAGCCAATTGGAATGGCAGTTAGCCAAACTTGACCGTATCAGGTGAACCCGTAGGCTTGATTTACCCTTTTTAGGGCAGAACACAGGCCTTGCACAAGCTGAGTGTGTGTACCTTGTTTACTACAATATGCAAATGGCCAGGGTCCTTAAACTCAGTGGCTCCAGGTTCTTGGTCCTCTTTCCTGCGACTGCTTCTCCCCAAAACACAAGGAAGGAGAGCAGAAAAAAAATGCCTCGGCAAGCCATGACATGTATAAGCCTATTTTGGCCTGATTAGGCCTACCACAACAGTGTCATACTTTCTAGTCATTACAGTAATATGTATCATTAATTCAATGTCTTAGATAATTGTTAATTAATGCAAAAACAGTGAATAAATTCTTCTTCTCTTCTTCCAGTAAATGATGGTATTACAGTGTACCATTTAGTCATGAACACACATCTGCTCCAACTTCAGAAATGTTGCTTTTCAAAGGTTCTCATAGGACTACTAAAAAGAATATCAGAGCTGAGTATCAAAGTATAGAAAACAGTCACCAGATTTAGCTGCTGCTGTGTAATTGAATATAAAACAGCTGCTTGAGTTACTTTATTTTTCCTCTATTAAAAAATGTAATTGAAATCTTAACAGAGGCTGAAATCTGAGTTTTAATGAATTCAACTGTCCACAGGAACTGTGCAAAACTTGCAGTAGCTGTAGCAATTCAAAATTGATACAGTAGTTTAAGCTGCAGAGTTTGAGGGTTTCTACGCCTTTCAGCACAGACAAAATGGTTGACGAAGATCTGAAATATACAACATGTGTGGAAAATAATGTCTTTAGTAAGAGACAGTAATACACAATGTTTAAATTCCTGGACTATAACTGAGTGATAAACCACAGTAAATTTGAATGCTTTAGACCATTATCTGTGTTTATATAACACTGTGGAAAAATATATGTGGGATAAGAGCTGATGTTTTTCTGACCATTATTCACTTTGCTACAGTACTGATCTTGTCAGTCTATGTTGCTTTGTTTCTTTGCAAGTAGGATCTGATATTCCAAAGCTTTTGTATTCATACAATTTGTTTTCCTGACCCTCTGTCAGAGCTTTCATGGAACAGAGTAAACGCTTTTGTCCAATCATCTCACCATATTGAATATTTGTATAAATCCATCAGCTAGCTATGAAATCTACTCCAAAGGGATACATAGCCTTCAATGATCTAATATATTAAAAAGAAACACGGGAAATCAGAAATCACCATCAAATACTTTACTCTTTCCTTTTCAATATACCTATAGGGAAATTAAAAATACAAGCCAGGAAAGGGAGAGTATGACATGTAATATGTCTAAAGAATCAGACTGTGTATCAATCTTGATTTTTCACACGTGACTGGAATAAGAATGCTCATTAATTAAGGATATACTTTCTCTATGCATCGATTCCTCAATGGAAATAAGAATGTAGATCTGTTAGTGATCATTTATGAAATTATTTCTCTTTTATCCTGAGAACTCATGTATTTATTTCCATGATTTTTCCACATTGAGGATTTTCCTTCCTTTGTTTTCCACTTTAGTTCTCCCATTCATAATTGGAACATTATTGGGTTTTTCCAGAGAATTGTTACCTGAAAACAGAAGATACTGTGAAGTTTCTGTATTTTGTACTTGATTTTACATAGCTGCTAAATCCTTTGCAGAGTGTCTCTGTTTATTTCCTATAATATATAAGTTGCTATAATCAATGTTTTCATATATAGAAGACCATTCAGTATTCTGTACTCAAATGTAACTAGGAAAAATTATCTTAGAAACCAACAATAACAGCAAAACAAGCAAAGGAAAAAAAGAGAGAAAAAAACAAACAAACAAAAAACCCCAACCAACAAAAAAAAAAAAAATAAAAAAACAACCCAAAACTCATACAAAATCAACCCAAACCCCCAAATAATATCATGATTTCCCTACAGAGCTTTCTCCAAACGTTTGTTACCACCTGTGTATATACACTTTTTTTTTTCTTATTACAAACAGTAAAAGACTCTTTAGAGCATGTTAGCATTGTACAGTCTTCAATATGCATTTTAAAACCAATTAAAGCATCACTGATCTTCATTACTGGTATTCCAGTCCTCCTGATACTTAATCACACATGTCAAACATATGTCAGACAATGTTGGATGTCAAGGAAGTCAATATTCATATTTTCTGTACTTCCTCAAATACTTCAGCTAATATATTCTCTCCATCTGTTGCAGAAAAGCAAAGATAATCATAATGCAGTGATGCTGATGTTATTTTCTGAATCTATCCTATTACCATCAATGATTGAGACTGTCAATGATTGAGACTTCTTAAATGCTATTAATTGATAGGGATCAACTAAGTCTCCTGAACAGTTTTGAAAATCTTAGCAAAGGTTTCTGAATTTTATCTTTGGCCACAAGAGAAACCTGTATTTGCCACTGTGCCTTTCTTACCTCATGCAGCTACCCTGCTGCCTAACTGTCCAGCTACATGATTCTTAGGAATTTTCCCTTCTTACTCATGACCTGTTCTTCTCTAAGAACCAGGTCTTAATTTGAGAGCAATCAGACACACATCATTCCATTAAATAATTTGTTTTTAGTTTCTTCATACACAAAACCCTTCTCATCAGTGGATCCCAGTCTTACAGTGCCAGATCTCTGTATACCTAATGGGATGATGACCTCACTTAGAAACTCTAGTCCCTAACAGAACATGGAATAGTATGTATGTAATAATAACAGAATGGAAGAATTCACTGTTAGCTGTCAAGGAGGATTTTCACCATCAGTGTTAACCATATAATATAGTGGCAGTGGAGAGCAATGAATGTGAAGAGAAGTGAGAGCAATCAGCAAGCTTTCATTCTGTGAGATGGAAGAGCTTGTCAAAGACACAAACAACTAATCAGTTGCCAGCACTGATTGATGTCCCAGCCTGCATTCAAATCCATCATCATGACCAAGTAGTGCCTATCCTTTACCCAGTGGATGGATAAACTAGAAGTAATATATGGCATCTAAGCAAATAGATCATTAATTCTGCTTAATATGTGGAGGATAAAGTTTACATCTTTTTCTAAACAGCAATCTTTCCCTTCAAGGAGGGAAAAAAATATATGCTGTGGTTGAGTGGGCAATAAAGATTTTTTTTCCTCCCATAAACAGATATTTAATTCAATGGATTTTTTTGTTTGTTTGTTTTTCATTTTATGCCTCGTAATTGTCACTGAGTATTAAATCTATCAGAAAATTTATTAACATCTTAATTAAAATTGTTAAAGAAGGTAAGAAATTATATGCCAGAGACTGAGAACTGCTCTTTCAGGGTTCCTTCTGTTCTTTATGTTTTTTCATTCCTCAAAGTTTTACCAAGCTCAGCCCTGCTACACTATTATTTTTTACTTTATATTCTTTTTTTTCCAAGTATGAGACAAAAATTCTAAATGCAGACATACAGCTAATTGGATTTTATTATTGCTTGACTTCTTAATTGCAGGGCATGGCATTGAATAATGTCTTAATGGTTTGTAAATTCCACGTTTTTCACCAATCAGCAAGTCAGGTGATTCTGGCATATGCTTTTGTGAAATGTTAAGTCAGGTCATAGTTATTGGAAATAATAAGTTCTGCGTGGATATAAGTTACAACTGTCTTAGGACTAAATAGGAGAAAGAAAGTAGTCTGCAATTCTCCAAACTGAGGCTTGGTTTCTGTCTTCTGTCACTCATCAATAATGAAAAATGTGGGCATTATTAGTTAAGAAATAGTGTCTCAGTTTGCCTCATGTTATTATGAAATAAAACTCTAATCTCTGAAGCACCTAGAAACATGATCTCTGTTTTGAAGTTTAAGATATGTTTTTGCTTGTTTAAAATGTTTCTTCTAGTTTCTCATCAGTAGGGCACTGTTGATGAATAATTAATGTTTTCTGTCATGACTTGCATCTTCTGAAGTTAAAAAATGTTAGTATCAGGCAACTAAAATAAGAATAAAAATGTATATATACCATTTTACTTAATACACTTCATTTCTTTCAGGTGATAAAAGAAATCCAAAGTACAACTAAAGTGTTTGACTAAATGAAAATTTATTACTAAGTGATATATTTAGAAATGTTAAGATAGTAAAAGAGAATAGTTTTCTTTCTTAACTTTCAGAATATTTTTATTTTTTCTGAAAATAAAATGCCTTACTATTTGCTAAATTTCTAAATTATCTTACAATTTAAACCTGGTTGTGTAAATGTGGATAGAAAAATCTGCAAAATGTTAATGCATGTGTTCTCAAAGTCATTGTCAGTCAAATGAAATCTGCATTTGCAACAGTGTCTTTGCTATCTGATTGTAGATTCCAAAGGCTCCCCTCACTCGTTCTAAGATTCTAAATCTGTTGATAATCCCTAGACAGAACAACTTAACAATCAGTAAAAATTGTGTGTAAAAAATATTTTACTCCATTGGGGATATTATTCAGCAGTCACTGATGAAAATTATTGTTATTTTGAACGCTTACCTTTTTCTCATTGTTTGTTTACCTGGATACTGTAATATCACAGTATTTTACCAACTGATGTGATAACATTTCAACTGCACAGGCATTAGAAATGCTTTATGAAGGATTTGTAAGAGACTGAATTTAATGGACTAAATACTTGGTTTGAGAAAACTTGTTTAACCATGATAGCTTAAAGGCACCTACTTTTAACCATACTCACTAAGTCCTTCTTTTGAGCATTGAAATATCTATTATTTACAAGTATTCATCCATGTATTTGTTCAGAAAAAAAATCTTGTGAAACTAAATATTTTCTATTAGAAATAAAGTATCTGTTTATTAAGATTTTCAGCATCAAAGCATGTTTTAGTTTTTCTTATGAATGTTAAATGATTCTCTTAAAAATAAGCAAAATAAAATAAAATGCAAAAACATGCCTTTTCTCTTTAGCAAAAACCCACCTTTTTCAGGTGTTTCATTGATAACCTCTTTGAGACCTATAAAAAAGCTGAATAATCAACACAAATTCCATGAAATAAGCTCAAGAAGGCTGAAATACAATGCTACCCTGGGAAATTTTGCTGAGCATGCAATATTTGTAAATGATGTATACTACCCTTGGACCCTGTTTTCCAGTGACTGATGATGTCACTTTACAATATTGTGCCTAAATGCAAAAGTGGTTTCAATTACAAGGAATAGCTTAGAGCTGTAACATTTTTTTTCTTTTTTTTTTTTCCTGTTTCTACCACCAGCTTAATTAATCTTAACATTTTTTTAATGTAATCAGAGGGATAATTTAATAAATTGTACACATATTAACCTTCCGATTCTATTGCATTTTCTAGCTATAATAGCCTTAGAAATCTTCTGTTCATACTGAAGAAATTTTTATTATAACATTTTTAGGATAGAATCACATTACTGTAGTCTTCCATAAAATTAGTATGGTTTGGTTTTTTCCCCAATTTTGCTTTGCTTTTTGACATGAGATAGTTCAAAGCAGATGTTCTTACAATCAAAATGATGAAAAGCCCTTGATAGTCAAGAATCAGTAGAATTCCAGACAGCAAATAAATAATGGTGGGATGGGGTTTGAACTATGTCTATCCAGACTTTTGTATTAGAGAGTTAAATATATAACCAGTCCTGAGACATTTTGATGTTTAGTTTGAGTTTTGACCTATTTATCCATGAGTCTCAAGCCTGTCTAAATTAGACTGGACACTGATGTAGACTAGGACAAAGTACTAAGACAAAGTACTAATTTGCATGATGGTTCCTGTTCTGAGTTCAGGATAGTTTTTGGAAAATCAGCAGATTTGAAGATAAAAAAGCGCCTGGAAGTGGACAGACTAAATCTTGTCTGTCTTGTACATGTAAGTCAACAAATATAAAATCATCTTTGCTCCCTTGAGACAACGACTGCTCAGGAGGTGTGGTGCAAGCACATTCTGGGTGGTTTACCTGAATGCCCAGGGATGTGTATTGGAGAAGTGAGAGATGAAGGTCCTAGAGGTTAAAGCCCACTGCTGGTGTTCAACCCCTGCAGGCACATGGACTCCTAGAATGTGCAACTGTAGTAAACGACCTGCCTTATAGGTCAGCTCTGCCTACTGATAGCACATCTGTCAGTTACCTGTGCATTAATATGACTAGGGTGTGGGGCAGGGGGAGCTGTAGAAAAACTTGAATAAAGACACTGAACCTATGTCAGTTTTAGTAAGTTAGTGAGCGAGGGAATGTGTGAGAGGATCCAACCTGAAAACAGTAGCCCAGGAAACCTCTCTCCACCACTACCACCGCCCATGCTGTGCCCTAAGTTTTGCTTACTGTAAGAAGAAAAGAACTTCTGGAGAAGAAACAACTCCCCTGAGAAACACTACATGCTGGAGGTTCCTCAGAGGAGGGAGAAATAACACAGATGTTCTCTTCTTCCCCTCCTCCAAGGGATGACAGTACAAGCCAACAAGGATGAATCCAAAGAACCTCCTCCAAGCCAAAGCAGCAGCACGTTTCCTCAGATCTCCTCCAACCAAAGAAAACATCTGGGAGAGGGATGTAGGGTATGGTAATACAGTTCCTTTCCTGTTCTTTTCCTCTCTTCCTCTATTTGTTTCTCTCTCCTTCTCTCTCTTTCTCTGTTCTGTTCACTTTATCCTTTAATAAATAGTCTCGCTTTTGATATTTGACCCTGCTCGTGCCTTAATTCTGCAACACAGGACTATATAAGAACAGATCTCTTCTCTGGATGGAGACTGTGATATTGTGATACTGTGAGACGTTTTTAGTCCTTGTCTTCCAGGCCAAGGCAGTTATACAGTTCAAAAGAATTTAAGACTATGATGGATTTAAGACTCTGTTGAAAATAGGACAAACCAATATCTGTACAACACAAAATAAAACACTGAAAAAGTTATTAATTTGTCCCTGGCAGGTAGAGCACAGTGCTGTACTAACACAGATAATCTGTTTTCAGCATCTGAACCAGTTTAAACAGGGATATTTCAGGTGTGTTTTCACAGGATCATTAGTATGCTAGAAGACACACCTTTTGATTTCAAATACATTCATGCCTTACTCTAACATGTGAGAAGTTACTTAGAAAATAATAGTTTTGCCACAGAATAAAGAACTTTTGGGTTGACTTTGTAATTATTTTAAAAATTTATTTTCCTATAAATATTTTAACCACGCAAACAGAATCTGAAACAACACCCTGGATTTATATTATTCTGCAGTTTTTAACTCACTACATTTTCTAATCATAAATACAAATTTCCTCCCATGGAAATAGGGAAGGGAGGAAATAGGGAAATGTTCTGAATACAACAGAATGAGCTTGTGTATTCCACAGTTGTTTCTTAGGAGCACTAAATCTGACTCTCGCTGTCATTATTCATGGTTAAGCTTAAGAGAAGAATGTTGCAGGTATTTACCACACTTCACAGAAGCAGAAAATATTAAATCAAGAAAACATTCAATGTGAAGATGAGGAGTTTAGGTTAAAAAAAAAAAAAAGTTTTGGTTTTAAATAAAAAACCAAACACAGCTATAGTTAAAAGGATATGTTCTTTCTTCTCCATGGAAGTAGATGTGTTAAGAAAACCAAGAAAATTTTGTTTTCTCTACAGAAATTTTTAGAATGGTGAAATGATTAGGTATGTGACATATTTTTAAACAAGTCATAAAGTGACTGAAAACCATCTTCCCTACCCATATTACACTCCAATGACTACAATGACTCATCCTCCATAAAATTTCTAGGATCATAGATGCAGTTGAGTCCTGGAATCTTATTCCTTGCTCAGAAGTACATTCTGTAGCAAAATAGGAATGGCAACAGCCTGAAGTATGTCCATGGGCACAGCTCAGATTGGAAACAAAAAAGTCTATAAAAGGTGCTGACATTACAATTTGAGACTCCAAAGAATAATAACTTGTATCAAAGGGATGTTTTCTTAGAACATTCTTCATTTGCTATTTTCCCTTCCTGTTTCCTTCTCTGTTATTGAATTACTAGCACATAGAGTAAACAATGGCTCTTTGGAGCTCTACCATTCACACTTGCTTCTTCCAGCAGTTGGCTGCTCTAGAGACAAAAATGTCTAGAGACAAAAATTATTGAATTGAGGGGAAATAAACTGCTATTTTTTTCTAAAGCTTTAGAAAATATAGATCTCTTAGTCTGCAATCTAATAAAAAATCCTAATGATCTTCATAAATAGAATTTATTTTCTTGCTTTTTACTTTAAAACAGGTGACATTTTGTCAAAGAATAAGAACAGTAGTCTCACCAGTTACAAGGACGCATTCCTGTGCAGGTACAGGTTTGTATAACGAGACTACTACTAGTTTTTCTTTAATTTTCTTCCCGTTCTTTTATTTATTTATTTTTAAATTTTATTTTAATTTTTATTTGTTCCCTTTTTTTCCCCTTTCATCCTATTGTCTTTTGTGTCTGCTTACTCTGATGAGAGACACTTGTGATCACTAAGAAGTTCCTCCAAAATCAATGTGACTTAGTAATACAAGTAAATAGTAGGGCTTCTAAAAAGAGTATTAATTGGATACTCATTTGTGACTGCATTACACTGATACCCTTTTTTTTGCAAGGATTTTGTGGCTACTTTGTCTCTCAAGCAATTAGGTTGACTTAAACTGGATCACCTATGGGAAAATTACTGAATAGAAAAATCTAGTCTTCTTCTAGCAGTGAAAATAACAAATCCAAACCCAAAAAAACCAAGTTAATGTTGTATATCTGATTTATATTATGATATATAATATATATACACACATGCAAGTATATTACCTGTGTCTACACAGATATGAACATATAGAAATAAATATAAACGGAATTAATGTCAAGAAGTGCATCAGTCATGAAACAGTGAAACTGTTTGGAGTATTTGACACATACATTGCAAATGATTCCCTTAACAGAAATGTGCATGCATACGTATGTAAATTTAAGCAACTACTTGCAGTGACTTTTGAAAAGAATATTTTTTTCTCCTACATTAGTATTGTTTAATGGCAAAAGTGTCACTGCTCCATGCTATGCCTGACTATTACGAACAATACTACTAATTAGAATAATACTATAGCAATATAAACATAAATATTTGTGTCATCAGCTGTCATTTTTGATACACATAATCATAAATTAAAGTCGAGGAAAAAAAAGATAAATACTGCATTGATTCCAAAAGTATGCCTAGCAACTCAGAAGTAATTATACTACCTGATGAACCATGGTACTGTCTGTTCTTCTTTTCCTGTTCGATTACAGATCAGATACTAGCACTTAATGATCTGCCAGTAAGCTTTCCTTCATGCTGCGGTTCAGGATATGTATAACCATTCATGTGATGAAATGTATCTTTCTACCATATGCTGACATATCACAATGCAAGATGATGAAGTGTCATAACTGGTATGTTGCCATGTGATCTGCCACACATGAAGCAAAATGCTTCAGAAAAACAACATGCCTTTTTTTTTTCAATAAACTGTTACTACAGTATGTTCTGCAACCTGCAGCCTGCAGACTGTGTAAAATGTCTCAAAGTTATCCACCGATTGTTCAGCTCCTCTGCTATTGCAAAAGTATTGGTCGAATGTTAGCACTATGTTGGAAAGAATGCACTTAAGCTTACAATATTGCTTCACTTGTTAGGAAGATTTTATTTTAGCCACTACAACAACTTTCAACTTTTGTAAGGTTGTTTATTAAAACATGCAGTTGCCTCCCAGTACACACAATTTCTCTATGCCTGTGAATAGATAGCAAAGGTTCTAGCATTTACTAAGTTCTACTGGGAATCAAATTTACTAAAATAGTCATAATGCGTTCTATTAGTATATACAGTAGTATACACATTCTACATAAAGTATATACACAATGTTATGTCAACCTTTCAGCATAACAGCACCCAGATTTGCACTGTGGCCCACTATGGTGATCTTGAGTCAACGCAGAACGTTGGAGATTAATGGAAACCCAGGTGATAAATTTCAAAGAAAGATTCATGCTATTTTTTTAGTCATAACAATGGTTTGACAGGAGAAAGTCTGACTAGAGAAAGTCTATTTATCTATCCTGGGCATCTCCTTACTGGGATGGTAAAGACACCAGAGTGCTGATTTAGATTATTTTAAGTACTTAATGTAGCATTACATTCCTGGAGCGTGGAAGAGAAGGAGAAGTTCAGCTAGATTAAATGGCTCTCACCCATCCTAGACAGCATGTAATTTAGTGTGAAGACTGCTGAATTTGTTTCTCTGGAAGGACAATTTCAAGTCACAGCCAGAGAATTTCAAAATACCACAACACTACTGGAAACTTCAGAAGATATTTTATTCAGAGAAAACTGTGAGGAGGACTCACACAGTAAATCAACTGGCCACTAGGTAGTACAATGCTAATTTTTGGCATTTAGTTGCAAAAAAAATGAAGTAAAATTTGATTAAATCCTGACTACATAAGGAGATGTAGAAACATCCCTTAACTGTCATCCCAGCATTTGCACTTACTGGTCCATGCTAATGTTCAGCATACAACATTGTCAGGAATCTGTTAAGAGGTAGAGCAGATGTAATTCTGGTCAGGGTTCAAGGATACAGGAAATACACTGTATCGTTGACAGAAGACTAGAAGGTGTGGCAGGACACACGTAAGTCCCTGCCCCTCTGGAGGTTTGAATGGGGTGGGAAACGGTTTTGCTCCCCCCCACCTCTGGCTCCAGGGGTTCGGAATGTGGAAAGAAGTAGGTACGAAGTTCCTTACCCCACCACAGTGGGCTTGAAAGGAGGAGAGCAAATTGCCCAGGCATATATATATATATGGCTACTGGATGCATTGTCTAGTCAGACCTTGACTTGGACTTTGACTCAGACCTTGAGTTGGACTTTGCGACGGACTTTGAGTGAGGCCTGAAGTCAGACCTTCAGTGGTATCTGGAAGAACGGTAACGAAAAAGTGCACAGTCCCCACTTTCGGACTGTTGCATTCTGACTTCCTGCTGCAGGGAGCTGCCTCTGCCATGAATTGATGCTGTTCATGGGGACACTACCGAGCAGCTTGGCTTTGTTCTGTGCTGCCCCACGATTTCTGCCTGTGGAAGCTATGTCTACAGTAATTTTGGACTCTGGTGGGTTTATGAACATTGGATCCTGTGCTGCATTGATCCACCACTGGATTACAATTTGCACTTCAAGACGCTACCGCAAAGGAGCCAAGAGACCATCTCCAAATTCCTACTCCACCACTGTGACTAGCACAGATGTTCCCTAGGGCTCTGGGTGCCTTTATTTGTAAGTGGGGCAAAGCTGTTTTATAGCAAACCTTTTCCAATTTTCTGATTTTCCTGAATTACTAAATTTCCTATAAGCATCCTTGTGAAGATCTTCCCACAACCAATTCAAAAGACCAACTGGAATAATATAAATAATCTCCATCCCTCTGTGAGCACCATTAGCCAATTTAAACACTCAGGGTGTGAGACATTTGCATCACCAGAAACTGACATATAAAACCCATTCTATCATTTTTAAAAAAGATTTCAGAGTTCTGTCAAATACTAATCCAGGAATGATTATCAAGACTGACTAAAGTGACCACCTGTCTATCCATGACACTGTGTAGGACACAGGCTCACAACATCTTGTACTTAAGTACTGTGACATATTATGGTCTGTTCTTAAGCCATTGTTACAAATGAATTGTCAATCTGTTAAAAGATACATTCTTCCAAGGATACTTCAGCAAACTAATTGCCAAGAAGTGATTATAAGTAAAACAAATAATAAAGTGATGCTTCTTTGAAAAATGGACTAAAAAATATCATTCCTACACTCCCATCACTTCCCCCCAACCTCCCAATACGGCTTGGGCATGAAGTTTTCATATTTTTCATATTTTAGATGACTTGTACTGTCCTGTCTTTTAAGAAAGTAAGTAATTATTTTCCTTATGATTTCTAAACCCTTTCCTCTGGTTTGACTTTAAACAAGAAATACAACAGCACCTCCAGTTAAAGTCATTATAATTTAAAATTATCTATTTTATTCCCTCTTTATTGTATTAATTTTATCACAAATATCTCTTCTGTTTGGTTTGTTTTTTGTTGTTTTGTTTTTTTTTTAATATAACAATTACTCTGTATGTGTATATTACATGTATATATATATATATATATGTAAAACAATTTAAAACAATTTCCCATTTGTTTTCCATTGTTAACATATTGGTTTCACCAAGAGAATAGGTCTTTCTGAACCAGTCCATCGAACAAAGACAATTTTGGGAGATATACAAAATTTTCTTAATTGACTACTCCCTGAAAGAGATTTGAAGACCGTTTCTATGCAGGTACCTTCAAAGAAACATGAACTGGCATTCATTCAAACTGTAGCAACTTTAGCGGTGCAAGTGAGGAAGTTTTACAACCACATTTGCTTAAGTACTGAGCTCTTCCATCTGTCCTGGAGAGATATATTGATGTTATAGAGAAATTATTTTTCAGTGACCTTCCTGGTTTTCCTATAATCTATAGCATTTAAGACAGCTGCACAGTATGCTTCAGTAATGTGAGATTATTGTAAAGTTAACATCAATAGCCTGAGAAAATCTGTTAGGGTTGGTTTGTTTTTTTTTTTCCTCTCCATAGTGTGTTCTTGTCTATCATGTTCTCTAAACAAAAACCAAAGATTCACAGCTGTGTTCCGCCTCCTGGAGCAGAAGCAGCTCTTCAACACAAGAATCTTGCTCTAACTAAATTACAACCTACTCCACACTTGGGAAAAATAATGTGAATTATCATTCATCACACAGAGTGACTGAATTTCTCATGGAGTAAACCTGAATAGCCTGAAGCATTGCAGATATTTCATCCCAGGTAACTCTGGTGTAGTTTTAAATTTGTCACTCAGTAGTCCTGAAAATATATTATTTTTTCTATTGTCATCAATAGAAATATTGTCATCATCTCAGTATTTTCATACATATTATGCATTAAAGATTGTTAAAGATAAATACTGGAAATATATTGGAATATTTTTCTCTATTTTATTGTAAGGAAAAAAATGCACTCAGCATGCTCAAGACAGCATTAAGGACAATAGCTGTCTAGGAAAAAAAAATCAGAACATCAAAGTGTCATATTGCTATTCATGTGGTAGGTGTATCTGTACAGTATATAAATCTGCAGTATATAAACTTGATCATATGTTGTTAAAGGGTCACTTGTACTTAGGTGTGCTCAGAGATGAGAAAAACTTTCTTAATCTTGAAATCTCCCCAAAAATATGAGGTAAGGACACAATTTTTCCTTTGTATTTTCTCTGCATACAATCACATTCCAGATACCCTCAGTCAGAAACAAGATCCCTATTAGTTACCATATGGCAACAGATGATGACAGAATCTTCAGGAAAGATGACACTAAGTTTAAACTACAGAGGGTTTGTCACTTCAGAATGGTTTAGGGGAATACCTCTGTCTTGCTTGTCTCTCCCAAGGATAGGTATATGACAAATACATATGAGATGAAACAATGTTTGGTTAAAAATATCTGCTTACTGGGAACACTGAGTGTGGTATGATTTGGCATCTGTAGCAACAGGAAAGTATAAATTACTTTAATCTGTACTATTTAATACTCCACTTTGGGGCTTCTTGGACTGTATACATTTCAAAATGTATCATAAGATATCAAGAGGAGGCTCAGGGGTGACCTCATTGCTGTCTACACCTACCTGAAAGGAGGTTGTAGCCAGATGGGGGTTGGTCTCTTCTCCCAGGCAACCAGCAACAGAAAAAGGGGACACAGTCTCAAGATGTACCAGGGGAGGTACAGGCTGGGTATTAGGAGGAAGTTCATCACAGAGAAAGTAATTTTCCATTGGAATGGGTTGACCAGGGAGGTATTCAAGAAAAGACTGGATGAGTCATTTAGTGCCATGGTCCAGTTGATTGGATAGGTCTGGGTAATAGATTGGACTGGATGATCTTGGAGGTTCTTCCAGCCTGATAGATCCTATGATTCTATGATAAGAGAGTTGTTTCATTTTTAAAATAGAAGGACATATGAAAATACATTAATTTTTTAAAAAAGAAATATTAAACTAATACATAAAGGCAACTCCACCACAACAAAGAAACATTACAAGTAACCAATAACCTTTTAGTGATAGGGTCTTAATCCAAAATAATCTAGGGAAAGAATAATAACTAATATGGGAACGAATAACAAATAATATGGAGATAATTTTTGTATTTTTTTTTTTCTATGACCAATTCCTAATAGTTGAAAATAATATCAGTTTCTCTGGAATGTCTTAAAGTTGGAACTAGGTTTGGAACTTGGTAGTGAACAAAATAAAGTAAAAATCTTCAGGAAAACAGGATAAATACAGTGGTTTTGGACTGTCACACTTTCAGGTAAAGAAATTTCAAAAATATACATTTAAGAAGGTATATGTTAAATCAACATGATATCATTTGGGATGGATAGAGGAAGTAAGTCGAAGTTTGATTCAGACCTATACATGAAACAACAGATCAGATTTACCCAATATTACACTGTGGTACACTTACATGCCCATTTTCCCACTGCTTTGGTTATTGTAAGACTTTTCAGAATTATGTATATCTTGAATTTTAGTCAGAAACTCCTTTTGATTTGAATAGGTCAGTAACTTCCTTTCTTCACTGAGAGTTTGTAGGACCAGAGAGATAAGACTGACAGAGACTGGCACTTCAGTTAAACGTGTGTTATACCTAGATTCTTCAGCAGGTTTTACCTTTCTATGTCTTTTGTACCTTTACATTTGAATTTTGTCTGTGAAGTTGGTCTCTGACTAATAGTAATCTCATATCAAGGTAGGGACATGATAATGAATGCTGCTACACTAACTTCTTCATACTTAAAGATTTTTACAGAGGGATGAAGAAGACAATGTGAGAAAACAACCTTTTAGCTCCTTCACATTTTGTACTTTGTTTGGTGATGCACTGAATAGAGTTTGGCTCAGTTCTGAACAGACAATGGTGCTGTGGGGCACTCCAAACCCCTTCCCACTCCTCCATCAATGCAGGTTTGAATAGGGGAAGAAGAAGATGTAAAATTGCTTTCCCCCTCTACAGCAAAATTCGCCCTTTTCCCATGTGGGTACTGATTCATGGGAAAGCCTGCACTAGAACCTGGGGTTGTGATGGGCTGCATTCTTCATGCTCAGTATATACTGGCATTGGGCACATTGTCTAGAAAAGATTTTATATAGAGTAAGGAGAAAACACATGCAGTTCCTCTTGCCCTCATGCAGTTCCATGGCTCTCTCACAAGTCTTGTTAGTCTGCAAGTCTGGCAAGTCCATTAGGTCCATTTGAGAGAGTTGCTTACAGTATCCAAACCCTGCTCTCCTTGGACCCAGAGTATCCTGACTTCCAGCTCACTACCCCGGGTTGGAAGGACCCTGCCTCTGCCATAAACTGCTGCTGTTCACAGGAGCACACCAGCAGTATGGCTTTTTTTCTGTGCTGCTCAGGCAGTGCTGCTCCATGAGATCTGCCTCTGTCTACAGACACCTTTGACTTTGGCGGGTTTTATGCGCATTGGACTAATGTGGATTATTACTAGCAGTTCTAGAGGCTGCAGCAAAGGAATTCCAGGGACCATCTCCAAAATTCTACTCCACCTTCATGAGTAAAACAACCTTTCCCTAGGTTCTGTGCTCTGCCTCCTGATTTTGTAAGTGGAGTAAAGCTATCTTTTGGCTTTAACCTTTTCCATTTTCTGACTTTACCAAATTATCAAATTTCCCCGTAAGATTTGTTGTGGAAATTCCCAAATGAATTAGAACCTGTAAATAAAATTTACCTAGTTTTGTAGATAGTTTTGGGGTAGGGTTTTCGGGAAAATATAAAAATATTTTTGTAATTCCTACCTTGTAAAGTTAATTCCAAATCAAATCCACTAGTCTTCATTAAACACACAGTGCACTATTCAGAGACACACACCTCCTTTTCTAATAGCATTTACAACATCATTCTATTATACTTGCAGAAAATGTAATCAAGAGATCCATCTTTACATCACTCCCTGTGGATCCACAATATTTAATCCATGAAAATACAAACAAAACACTCATCACTTTGATATTACTATATTTTTACTACGTTTTAGTAAACAGAATGCAACACAATGCAAAATGAACCAATTAAACTACTAACAATGCTACTAATACTATCGACTCATTAGCTTAACTACCAAAACTAGTATACCAGATCCAGAAATAAGAATTTTCTGAAAATGTAAATAGAATAATTCTTTCTTCTGATGATGAAGATAATATGTCTGTTTTCTACCCTTTCATTGTTTGTCTCATAGCTTTGTCATTCTCTACTCATGTACTTCTAGTATGGGGTTTCTTCACATCTGTAAATTCGATCTCCACTTTTCAATACTGCTGCGTAAATTCTTACCACTGCTCCAATTAATAGAGGCTGTAGTAACATAGTCAAGTTCCATATTATTACATCTTTTTTACATCTATGGCAGAAACAGAAAAAGGTAAGCTTTTATTATGTAAGTTTCACGTCAGCCCAATCTCAGTACCAGGGTTCGTCTTGGGTGAGTTTACATGGCAAGTACAGGATACTGGTGGGATCAAGCCCAGTTAGCATGTGTTCATGAAAGGCAAGTCCTGTTTGACCAACCTGATCTCATCCTATGGCCAGGTGACCTGCGCAGTGTGTGAATGTCTGATTGTGCAGGTCCTGCTCTGTTTATAGAACCCCTATGATTTAACAACCAGGTTTCTTATGCTAAATGTCTGTCTCAGTTTTTTAAACTCCACCCCCCCATGGCTTTTAGAGTGGTTTTGAGCAAACCATTGTAACGTTCAATCTTTCCTGAAGCTGGTGTATAATAAGGTATGTGGTAGATCCACTCAATACCATGCTCTTTGGCCTGGCTTTTCACAAGATTGTTCTTGAAAGGAGTGTCATTGTCTGATTCAATTCTCTCTGGAGTTCCATGTCACCACATGATTTGTTTCTCCAAACCAAGAATGGTATTATGTACAGTAGAATGTGGAACTGGGTAGGATTCCAGCCATCCGGTGCTGGCCTCTACCATCATTAACACATACTGCTTGCCAGAATGAGAACAAGGTAAAGTGATGTAGTCAATCTGCAAGGCTTCACCATACTTGGACTTGGACCATAGCTCACCATATCATAAGGGTTTGATTTACTTAACCTGCTTAATAGCAGCACAGATGTCACAGTCATGAATGGCTTGGGTAATAGCCTCTATGGATAAGTCAACTGACCTATCTCGTGCCCAGTAGTAGGTTGCATCTCTGCCTTGACGTGCACATAAACCATGGGCCCACCAACCTAAGAACAGTTCGCCTCAGTGTTTCCAGGCAAGGTCAAGATCATAGTTTTTGTCAATTTGAGAAATTTTAGCATCGTTATGTGCCTGGTAGTTGTGTTGATGTTCCTCAGCAGCTCTGCTTTTGGGCATGTGTGCATCTATGTGACACACCTTCACTAGAATTCTCTCCAGGTGTGCATCAATGTCCTGCCATAGATCAGCACACCAAATAGGCTTTCCTTTCCTTTGCCAGCCATTCTTTTTCCAGTCCTTTAGCCAACCCCATAGAGCATTGCCTACCATCCATGAGTCTGTGTAGAGGTAAAGGATAGGCCGATTTTCATGTTCAGCCACATCAAGAGCAATTTGAACAGCATTTAACTCAGCAAATTGATTGGATTCACTTTCTCCATCTTTCGCTTCAGTAATACTCTTGGTAGGACTCCAGACTGGTGACTTCCATCTTCGCTTGTTCCCAATAAGATTACAGGAACCATCTGTGAACAAAGCACAGGTCTTTTCCTGATCAGAGAGCACCATAAGGAGGAGCTTCTTCAGCATGGGTTATTCTCTCCTCTGGAGACTTTGTACAGTCTACACATTCCAACCAGTTGGTGATCACTTCCATCAGACCAGGTCGATCGAGATTACTCATTTGTGCAAACTGGGTTATCAAAGGCATCCACTTAGACCAGGTTGCATCTGTGGCATAATGCAGTGATGAACCTTTACCTTTGAACATCCAGTTCAGAACTGGCAATCTAGGACCTAACAGCAATTGTGGTTTAGTTCCAATGACTTAATCATAGAATCATAGAATGGTAAGGTTGGAAGGGACCTCAAGGATCATCTAGATACAACCCCCTGCCATAGGCAGGGACACCTCCCACTAGTACAG
>VWZE01026009.1:0-26838 GCA_013396675.1 Eubucco bourcierii | reverse complement strand
TGTAGTGAGTGGCCCAGACCTGAACAGAGAACTCAAGGTGTGCCTCAGCAGTGCTGAGTACAGAGGGATGATCACCTCCCTGTCCCTGCTGCCCACCATGTTTCTGATACAAGCCAGGATGCCACTGGTTTGCTTGGCCACCTGGGCACACCCTGGCTCAGGTTCACTCAACTGTCACCCAATATCCCCAGGTCATTCTCCAAGCTGCAGCTCTCTAACCACACATCCCCAGGTCTGTAGCTTACCATGGGGTTGTTGTGACCCTGAGGGAGGACCTGGCACTTGGCCTTGTTTATCTCCATACAATTAGCCTTGGTCCATGAGTCTAACCTGTCCATATCCATTGCAAAGTTTCCTTACCCTCTAGCAGGTCGCCACAGCTACCCAGCTTAGTGTCATATCAGGCTGTCTGAGGGTGCACTCAATCCCCTCATCTAGATCACTGAGAAAGGTGTTAAAGAGGACAGGTCCCAGTCTGGAACCCTGGGGGACACCACCAGTGACTGTGCACCAGCCAGATTTAGCTCCATTCCAAACCCAGAAGACGCAGACATCATCTATGTGCTTGTACTAAACCCTCCTTGTACAGCTGCATATTCTTGGTAGAACACAGATTATGGAAGATGAGTTTTTAAATCAGACTTAAAGGTTTGGACTTTCCCACCTGCAAAGCAGCAGCCCTTGGGAGGATAGGCAAGCATTGCTTAAAATGAAAACAGAGCTTCCAAGAGGAAAACAGCACCAAACTATTTCTATCCAAGTTGTTGATACGTGGCTTAAAGCATAAAAATCATACTAAGAAAAAAGCAATCAACCTAAAGCAACAACAGATGAGGTCTGAGACTTTGCACTGCCTGGAAAAGAAAGGTGGTAGGCTGCCATCCACCCCTGACCTCAATCTCCTTCACGTACTGGACAGGCACCATGACTGGAAACATGCCTCCAGTGGACTTGAGTCATTCCTGGCACTTCCTCCATATGCACTCCAAAGCACTTTGAGTCCTCTCTCTGAGGGTATGCATGAAAATGCAGCAGGCCAGCTCTTCAGCTGCTTCCAAGTCTCAGAATGACAGAATCACAGAACCTTAGAGGTTGGAAGGGACCTCCAGAGATCACTGAGGCCAACCCTGCTGCCAAGGCAGGATCCCCTGGGGTTGTTTGCACAGGTGGGTTTTGAAAGTCTTCAGAGAAGGAGACTCCACAGCCTCTCTGGGCAGCTTGTTCCGGTGCCCTGTAAAGAAGTATCTGTGAAACCTTCTGTGTTCCAGTTTGTAGCCATTACTCTTTGTCTTATTGCTGCTGATCAGTGATAAGGGATTGGCCCCATCCATTTGACACCCACCCCTCAGATATTTGTATACAGATCTCTTCTCAGTCTTCTCTTCTCCAGACTCAAGAGACCCAGGTTTCTCAGTCTCTCTTTGTATGGGAGATGCTCAGGTCCCCCAGTCATCCTCTTAGCTCTCCATTGGACTCTTTCCAGCAGGTCCCTGTCTCTCCTGAACTGGGGAACCCAAAAATTGACATGGTATTCCAGGTGTGGTCTCACTAGGGCAGAGTAGAGGTAGAGAAGAACCTCCCTGGACATGCTGGCCACACTTTTCCTGAAGCACCCCAGGACACCATTTGCTCTCTTGGCCACAAGGGCAGTTTTCTTTAAAACCATCACCACTTAGCTGCATAAAGACACTTGCAAGTGGCATATGTTTACACTTAATAGTCAATGAAAACAAATATTGGTGTTTCCTCTGTCACACAAAGCCCACAGTCTCATTACCTGGTGCCTCAGCGGATGATTTTCACAAAGCTAGGCTGCACGACTTTTGAAGGCTGGCAGGCAGCAATATTGCCCCTGGAACAGGACAGAGGAACACCCAATGTAGTGAAAACCGTTTCACTATTAATAATTGTATCAATTTTGATATCAGGGCAGAGATTGTTAATAACTATGAAAACTGTTTATTAACATTAAATCTCGCCAGAAACCTTATTTACAAGGTTCAAAAATGCATGGTTTGGAAATTTACACATACAGGGAACAGGTAAACTGGAACACTTTAAAGGCACCCAGCATAAGCAAACATTTTTACTGGCAGAGAAGGTTTGTTCAGTCACTCGCACGGTTTGCAGTTAGTTATCCTGCTTAGCCACTGGATGGATGCAGGAAGCTCCTTTCTGCTTATGGCAGAAGGCAATTAGTGATTACAAGAGGCTTGAAGTATTTACTCGCAAAAATATCATGGGACAATACCTGAAGCATGTAGCAGAGCTGCTGCCAGGTCGAAAGCTGTTAGAGGCTTTGGAGTTTCCTCAGGCTCCTGGGTGCTTCAGAAAAGGAGGCAGACATCTCTGAGTTGGTCCTGGCTCTCTTGGCAGCAGGCTCTCATGTGCAGGCAGATGTCTTGTGGTGTGCAGTCCCTGCACGGTGTCACGCTGCCTGTGCAGGCTGAACGTGTGGAGGCATCAGAGCCTGATCCTGCTCATTGGGGTCCCACCCAGCTCAGGATTGATGAGGTAAGAAGCAGGCCCAGATACAATAGCAGAGAGCACAATAGCACCAAGCCCAATGTGCTACCTGCTCATCCTTTATATCCATGTCAGCCCGAGACTGATGGGCCTTTGGACATAGATTAGCCAATCAGGATGGCAGTTTGCCCATATTAGGTAAAGCTGGGGCTTGTGTCCCCTTTCCTGGGGCCACCACCCCCAGCACAGAGGGAGGGAGAGCAGGGGAGCATGCCTGGGCAAGCCAGGACATGTACAAGCCCACCTTGGGCCTATTTAGGCCTACCACGGCACCCAGTTCTTCAGAGAAACTATGCTTTAAGCATTGCTTAGGCATGTTTTTCTCTCTCTAAAGATCACAGAGCATAAGGGTAATAAGGACTTGAAATGGCTGTGTGAGTCCTAGACCAGTGATGACACTGCAGCCTCTTCCCTTCTGAGGTACGCGGAGAGCTGAACAGGCCGACACAGCAGGCACACAGGTATGGCTGATCAGCAATGGCCACGCACGGGAAAGTCTGCTTTGGAGATGAAATTCTAAGGCACTAAGGTGCTATTTAGCACCTGGGCTGCAGCAAGAGAAGTGTGGCCAGCAGGGCAGGGGAGGGGATTCTCCCCCTTTACTCTGCTCTCATGAGAACCCACCTGGAGTACTGTATGCAGTTCTGGAGCCCCCAACAAAAGGACATGGAACTGTTGGAGTGAGTGCAGAGGAGGCCACAAAGATGCTCAGAGGGCTGGAGCAGTTCTGCTATGAGGGCAGGCTGAGAGAGTTGGGGCTCTGCAGCCTGGAGAAGGCTTCAAGGAGACCTTGTAGAGGCCTTTGAGTTTCCGGAGGAGGCCTAAAGAAAGGCTGGGGAGGGACTATTTACAAGGTCTTGTAATGAAAGTATGAGGGGCAATGGTTTTAAACTGGAAGAGAGGAGATTCAAACTAGGTGTTAGGAGGAAGCTCTTTACAGTGAGGGTGGTGAGGCACTGGAACAGGTTGCCCAGGGAGGTTGTGGATACTCCCTCCCTGGAGGTGTTCAGGGCCAGGCTGGATGAGGCCTTGAGTGAGCTGTACTGGTGGGAGGTGTCCCTGCCTATGGCAGGGGCTTGGTACTTGATGATCCTTGAGGTCCCTTCCAACCTTACCATTCTATGATTCTATGATTCTACATATAATGCCCTGTGCAGCAAAACCTGTCTATGTACTGCTTTGTTCTATAGGGTAATGTAATCCTTTTAATCTTATTTTTCTCAGTGCTTCTTCCCAGTGCTCGAGGACAGGTGACTGTAAATAGACTACAGCTTTTTAGATGCTTTGACTAAATGTCATTTTGCCTCCTCAAGACATAATCATTACAGTCAACACCTGCCAGCCAAACAGAAAAGCAGCTGGAATTTTCTCCTTTTCCTTTCATGTTGTCACATCAGCCCAACCTCCTGCTATAATCCAGAATAAGCACAAGCTGTGGTGTCAGTTCAGATGAAGGCATCAAGTCTCTCTGGGGAATGACTTTTGGGTATCCTCTTGCCTAAATGTTGATAGTATCCATTCCCTTTTAAGAGCACTTTATTTGCAGAACCATTTCCTGCCTATGAAACATTCCCATGAATGCTTGCAGCACTTTTACAATCATGCATTAGACCACATAACAGCACTATATGTCTTTTCCTCATGAAGGGCATAAAAGCACTTAGGCTACTTGTGTATGGTCAGATAGAAGATCTGTACTTGTAAATGGGAACGGGGATGTAGCACTCCTTGTAGCTAAACTATTGCTGTTTAATTTTTTTGTTCTATTTGTTTAATATATTGCCAGCTTTCACCAGGGAACAATGACTACATCCACACTGGCTTCTTTTCATTAATGCTTTCCATTAAAAAAAGAAATTAAAAAAAAAAAAAAAAAAAAAAAAGAAAAAAAGAGAAAAGAAAGAAAAGAGAAAAACGAAAAGAGAAAGCCAGGCCATAACTATCACAAAGGAAACTCAACTGTTTTGAAAACATGTACTCAGAACCAGGCATACTGAATCAAACTCTGTCTAGACCTTTCCTGGGGGTCACTCACACCTCTGTGTCCTGCCAGCCTTGCTGCCTCTAAGGCTGCTGGAGAAGGCCAGATTGAGAGATGCTGCTGCCATTACAGCTGCACCACATTCTGGCCCTGCACCCATAAATGATCTCCCCATAGTCCCTCAGGGCTCTGGCTTCCTCCAGTGAAACTGGGGCCAGCCCCTTTGAAACTACCTGCCTCTTTGAAACAGAGATGGAGTTTCAGCCACCTCCCTGGGGAGCCTGTTCCAGCCTTTGAGAACCCTTTCAATCAACAAGTTTCTTCAAATGTCCACCCTAAATCTCCCCTGGTGTAACCTGAGGCCATTTGCTCTTCTCCTGTCACTTGTTACTAGGGACACCAACATCCACCTGGGTTCCACCTCCTTTTGGGGAGTTGTAGAGATCCAGAAGGTCTCCCCCTCAGCCTCCTTTTCTCCAAACTAGGCAGCTGCACTTCCCTCAGCCTTTCCTCACCAGACCTGTTATCTACACCCTTCACCAGCTTTGTTGCCCTTCTCTGGATGTGCTCCAACCCCTCAATGTCCTTCTAGTAGTGAGGTCCCCAAAACTGGACTCAAGACTCAAGGTGTTCTCCACTGGCAGTGTGGGCTGGTGGCCCTGTGAGTCCCTGACATGGAGGGGAATTAATTGATGCAAGATATGATTTTCAAAAATCAATATTGTTTATTAATATTCATGACCATGCAAAGAACTGAGTATTATTAAAATCAGTGGTTGGGGCATTGAGAGTTCTGAATATCAAAATTAATAAACAATATTCATTTTGGAAAAATATTATTGTGCATCAATTAACACCCCTCCATAACAGACATCTTCCACTAGACCAGGTTGCTCAAGGCCTCATCCAACCTGGCTTCCAGGGAGGGAGCATCCATGACCTCCCTGAGCAACCTGTTCCAGTGTTTCACTACCTCAATATAAAGAATTGCTTCCTGATATCCACCCTAATTAAACCTTCCCCAAGTTTCAATCCATTCCCTCTTGTCCTGTCACTACAAGCCCTTGTAAAAAGTCTCTCCCCAGCATTCTTGTAGCCTCCTTCAGGTACTGGAAGGCAGCTTAGAAGGTCTTTCCAGAGCCTTCTCCAGGCCGAACAGCCCCAGACTTTATTGGTTTCTTGGTTCTCTATATGAAGCAATAGTGTACTCTGGATTGGTACAGGTATTACAAATGATGACCAAAGAACAGAGCATGGAAACGAGAACTGTTCAGCCCAAGGTCACTGCAAGTAAAACTGGTCCTCCTTCTGTGTTTGCTCTTTCAGAACGTGAGCTACTGCCATGAATTGAGTCCAAAATGACATGGTGTTTCACAGCAGCCTAAGCATCAGTCCAATCAAACAACAAGGAGACCAACACATGAAGTTATGGTCATGTTTTGAGAGAGGTGCTCTCAGAAAAGAAATGACAGAACAGGCACAAACCCAATGAATTACAAGGGAAGTTCATCTACAAAAGGAAGAGGAGAAAGGATTATTTGATACCGTGGCTGATTCTACACTGTGCAGAACTGCCAGCTTATCTGGTGGAGCTGAACTTACGGTAAGCATGATGAGAAATTCCTGCTTTTATTTTGTCTGGATTCCTTTCCAGGAGTGGCTTAGGATATATCTTAACATGTAGCAAAGAAAGTCACTCCATTCCTGCAACAAGCTAGCTGCTGGGAGGAGCTAATTAACAGAGAAAAATGAGCTAGCCCACTGCATGTAGGTCTCCGAGACCTTTTAAGTGCCTGTTCACTCTTCTCTGCTGTGTCTTCTGTAGTCTTCACTGTTACAAAAAACCCCTAAGAGGCACCATCTTAAATCATGGGATGCTTTATGGCTCATTGGTAGAGTTTGAGATACATAAAAAGGATGTTCTACAGACCTTTCAGCATTAATAGGCTGCTGCATGCCAACCTGTGATGGAATCAGTGTCGGCATGGCCTCACCTGATCCCTTTTTGCTGGCAATGATCCATGCCCCCACCTCCCTCTTCTCTACTGTGTTAGGACTCTAGGCTCATGCTGGTATCTGAACTATTGCCACACTTTAAAAGAGAGAAAAGTATGGGAGAACAGAGATGTTCAGAATTAGGGTTACACCTACAAAGCAGCGTAGAAAATTTAGTACACTGAACAAACCTGCCAGAGGGAGCTTGCGTTGCTGGCTGTGATGTTCCCTACAACTTCCTTCATCTGAATACTGATATCAAGGGACTATTGTAGCAGCCTGGAGGTGTCACAAAATTTTCTAAAGCAGCTTGACTGTGTTCTTAAAAAAAAAAGTCATCAAGGGCTTTTGAGTCTCCAGTCAGTACAGTGATTTCACTCCACAACACATTTCCCAAGTCTGTGAAAGGAAACACAGTCCTAGCAGTTGCCTTTCAGATATTTGGGGCAAGTGAAGAGAGCAGTTCTATAACATCCACAGCAATACCTGTTTAATAAATTCATTCGGTGTGGGTATATTTTAGATCTGCAGATATTTGCATAATTAGCATACTCGATAAATAATTACTGTTATACTTAATGGTCCAATTAATTATTAGAAAAGCCATCTGTAAATTGGAGAAACCTGGCAAGCTGCGTTAAGAAGACTGAAGAGCAGACAAAAGGAAAAGGTAAATTTAATTAAAACCTCATCTAAGTCAACTTCATCATTTTTAAGACACTGAAAAGAGGTTTCCATTCTACTGCTGTCTGATACCCACTTCTCTGCCACTGAGATTTTGAAGACGACTAAATCTGATCCTCTGGACCTCTATATGGTGGTTTAACCTACTAGGTAGAGACCATTAGTCTCAGTGAGTTCTGGATCCACTTTGCCCGAGGAAGGTTCACGTAGTTGTGCTAATTAGAGGTAGACACTGAGCTGCTGGAGTGGGTCCAGAGAAGGGCAGTGAAGCTGGTAAAGGGTTTGGTGAGGAGTGGCTGAGGGAACTGAGGTCATTTAGGCTGGAGAAAAGGAGGCTTCTTGCTCTCTACAAGTCCCTGAAAGGGAGCCAGGTGAGTGTCTATGTCTTCTCAGTAGTAAGAAGCGATGTAGAGAGAGGAAATGGCTCTCCTCCACAACATTCTTCTCTCTAAGCTGGAGTGGTATGGATTTGATGGGTGGGCTGTCCAGTGGATAAGGAACTGGTTGATCACATACAAAGGGTAGCAGTCAACAGCTTGATGCCTAGATGGACATGGGTGACAAGTGGTGGCCCTCAGAGGTCTGTACAGGGACCAGTGCTGTTCAGTATCTTTATCAGTGATACAGACAGCGAGACTGAGGCACCCTCAGCCAGTTTGCAGATGATGCCAAGCTGAGTGGTGTGGTCGATAAGACTGAAGGATGAGATGGATGCCATCCAGAGGGACCTGAACAGGCTTGGAGAACTGGGTGCAGGAGGCCAAGTGCAAGGTCCAACACCTAGGTTTGGGAAATTCCAGATATCAATACAGGCTGAGGGGTGATAAAATTGAGAGCAGCTCTGCTGAAAAGGACTTGGGAGTACTGGTGGATGAGAAGCTGGACATGAGTCAACAGCACACACTTGCAGCCCAGAAGGCTAATCATATCCTGGGCTGCATCAAAAGAAGCGTGGCCAGCAGGTCAAGAGGTGATTCTGCCACTCGGTGGCACATCGATATTCACCACTTGGTATTTAGAGATAAAAAGGTGGCACTGCAGGGGGCACCAGGTCCCCTCTGTTTAACNTCTCTAAGCTGGAGTGGTATGGATTTGATGGGTGGGCTGTCCAGTGGATAAGGAACTGGTTGATCACATACAAAGGGTAGCAGTCAACAGCTTGATGCCTAGATGGACATGGGTGACAAGTGGTGGCCCTCAGAGGTCTGTACAGGGACCAGTGCTGTTCAGTATCTTTATCAGTGATACAGACAGCGAGACTGAGGCACCCTCAGCCAGTTTGCAGATGATGCCAAGCTGAGTGGTGTGGTCGATAAGACTGAAGGATGAGATGGATGCCATCCAGAGGGACCTGAACAGGCTTGGAGAACTGGGTGCAGGAGGCCAAGTGCAAGGTCCAACACCTAGGTTTGGGAAATTCCAGATATCAATACAGGCTGAGGGGTGATAAAATTGAGAGCAGCTCTGCTGAAAAGGACTTGGGAGTACTGGTGGATGAGAAGCTGGACATGAGTCAACAGCACACACTTGCAGCCCAGAAGGCTAATCATATCCTGGGCTGCATCAAAAGAAGCGTGGCCAGCAGGTCAAGAGGTGATTCTGCCACTCGGTGGCACATCGATATTCACCACTTGGTATTTAGAGATAAAAAGGTGGCACTGCAGGGGGCACCAGGTCCCCTCTGTTTAACAGGCCTGAGCGAGAGTATCTGCGCTTTGCCAAGTTCTCTCTGGTTGTACCGCTTGGTGGCAGACTTGCATCAGCACACCGCAGGCTGGCGCAGGGACAAAGCAACAAATCCTGTCCGAACTTGTTCCACTTAATTAGTTTTGCATCCTGAGTGTACCTGTTTAATTGATAAAAGGAATCTCACACTCTAGTATTGGCTAGGAACAAGCAGGGCATACGGAATAATTACACTCTGTATTTTGCGGCTTTAATCCCAGATATTCATTACTTTTTCATGCTCTCAGTAAGTCTGATAGGAAATTTGCCTTTGCTTTACCAAGCCCTTTTTTCCCCCAATGGTGGCAGATTTTCCTCGCCCAATGCTTTCTTCTTCATCAGAAGGTTTGTGGTAGGTTTGTTTGTTGTACGTGTTCCTGCCCGGTTCTGGATTTTCTTTTGATTCAATAGCAGCAATTAATTGCTACTGAAGCTAAACAACAATCCCTTGTGTTTGGCTAGATGGGAAGTGGAAATAAATTCATGGCCACTGAGTAATAAAACTATGATTCAACATTCTCCGGTGGGCTATCTGAGGTTAATCAATGAGCATGAAGTGTTATCACATATGCCACATCTCTAGATGGTTCTAAATGCTGCAGATTGTTACAAGCCACAAGCAGAAACAACTTGCTGGTCTGTTGGATTTTATGACTTCATGAAGGATGTATTAACACATTTAATAGCTCTTTATATGTAGAATGTAACTGACCAGAAACTGAAGTTAAAATGTTTCAGACACTGGGTGAAATCTTCAGAGGGTGCCTTACTGTCGTTGTAGCATCTTCTGTTTAAGATTGGGATCCAGGTTCTGAGCGATAACCTCAAGGGGAAAACTGGAAGCACCTCCTTACCTTCAGCCCCAAGTGAGTGAGAGACAAGTGACCCTCAAGGCCCACAGTCTTTGTGTAAAAATCTTTTCTTTGTCCACAACGCAGATGCTAACAGCCCAGGACTGCAACTGTCCGATTCCTTTGGCGCTTCATCAGTTCCCCTGAGGGCTAGATTAGCGAGTGCAGACCTCTTGCCTGTAATTACCCTTCTTTAACTTTTTAATTTGTTTCCCTCCTCCGCCCCCCACAGTCTTCCCAGCTCCTACAAATGCACGGTAAAAGCTGGGCTAGAGGTTTAAACAAAGCAGAGCTCATGGGTTTTATTCTGCCTGCAGCAATGGAAGAGGGGAGAGGCAGCCTCACAAATAAGTGTCGTGGCCAGGTAGCACCTGAGAGGTTTTGAAGCATGCACTGTCCTGACTTCCTCCATTACCCACTGAATTGCATTGGCAGTGATAATTGCAGCTTCAGGAAAAATAACTGCTAAACAATGATAGCAGTAAACCCCTACAGCCTTTCTCAATTATATCGAGTGGAAATTCAGTCCTTGAGTGCTGCTTCTGAAATTGGTTGAGCAGACTAAGAGCAAGTGGGTTGGAGGATAGTTTAGGGCAGGAGAAAGACTGCTTGCTTTGCTCTGTGAACCCCCTCCCTATGCCCCCATCCAAAAAGTCAGTGGCCACCCCTGCGCCCTGCCTAATGTTGGTGTGAGAATAAAAGCAACAGATTGCAAGCTGGATCTGCTCTTACAGAGGCCATAGAAGTTGTTAAATTTCAGGGAGGGCTGCTGTCATCTCTGTAGCCATCATTTCTCTTCTGGCTTTGCATCAGCAGCTTGTGCTTCCACCATTATTCATCTGTCTCAGCTGCAACCTCTTGATCTTTGAAGGCTATTTTGGTATTGTTAGTGTGTCCTTTCTACCTCATTTATTTCTGCCCTTTCTGCTTATGCCACTACTGAAGGGTTTTTATCAACACCATCTGCAAACACCTTGCATTTGTTAATGGGTCTTACAAACTTTAGTCCTACGAAGTAGAACTTTTTATCTCTATACATTCCTCTGTGAAGGGGAACTGGAGTCATTTTTAGTAACAGAGGAAATAACTTTACACTGATTTGATGTAAACTACCCAAAGTGAAGGAATGAAGTGAACAAGAAGTCTTTGTCAGTGAATCCAGGAGATATTTTTCAAATTATATCTAAGAGCATTTATTTCAGCCTTCACAAATGAAGGGGTGCTCTGCCTTAATGAACATTATTTGGGATAAAGGTGAGATAGGAGTGACAGGTTGTTATGGAAGAGAACAGCTGCAAATTGATAGTGCCTTTTAACCTCTTTCTGCAGTGCTTAGAAACAATAAACCAAGTGAGTATAAAGGTTTTTTTTTCAGCCCACTTTTACATAATGTAAATCTTATCATAGGATTGTTTTGGTTGGAAAAGGCCTTCAAGATCATGAAGTCCAACCATTCCCTAACTTTGCCAAGTCCAGTGCTAAACCATGTCCCTCGGCACCACATCTCTGCCTCTTTGAAACACCTCCAGGGATGGGAATTCAATCCCCTCCCTGGGGAGTCTGTCCAAGTCTTTGAGAATCTTTTCAGTCAAGAATTTTCTTCTGGTATCCAATCTAAATCTCCCCTGATGCAACTTGAGGCCATTTCCTCTTGTCCTGTCACTTGTTCCTAGAGAGGAGGGACCCACGTTCACCTGATACCAACCTCCTTTCAGGAACTGTAGAGAGCAATGATGTGTCCCCCTCAGCCTCCTTTTCTCCAGGCTGAACAACCCCGGTGCCCTCAGCCATGCCCAATTCAGTATTTTAAAGAGCACTGTCTCCAAACTATGCAGTTACTCCTGTAGCTAGCTATTAAATGAAGGCCTTGCAAAATTGGGGAAAGGAAAAAAAAAAAAAAAAGGCAGATGAATTGACAGTGTTTGCCATTGCCATGGAAATGGAGCTTTCTGCAGCTCCTTCCCCTGACCACAGAGCATGTGAGATAGCGCACACTGTAGAATCTGGGTTTTCATTCAAAGTTGGAGGTGACTTGTGTGATGGAAATACCTTGGGGGAAACCAGCAGTGTGTGCATTGCTAGCACAGGCTGCAGAATCACAGTGACTTCTGAAGAGTCTGCTCAGCATGCTGGAGACTGAGTTTTTTTCAAGGCAGTCTCCAGAGGATGTGGGCTTCAATTGTTGTGGAGGAAATGAGGCTAATTTCTCCCCACTATTTCCTTGTGGCATACCTTGGTTAAGAGTCCCTGCCCCTGGCACAGAGGGTGTCTCCAGTATCCAGTCAGGAGATTTCATCCTTACAGCAATTTTGCCCTACATCCATCAGACCTTCTATGAAGCAGAGAACTGGATGGATGTGTGCATCTCTGCTGCTTAGTGCAAAAGGGAGGAGAGGACATGCCCTTACAGTTTCTCCCTTGACTTAAGCAATTCTCACCCATTACAGTGAAGTTTTTCTGTCAAGTATTTGTGCACAAGTTTCTGTATCCCAAATCCTTCATGGTGCTTAGAAAAACTACCTAAAACTTTGGGAAGAAGGCAGGCACAGCACACAGCTCTGACCCAAGAGAACTGGGCGCATTCACATCTGTCTGCCATCCAAAGCCTGAATGCATGCACTGTGCCTCAAAAGGTGACCACTTCACAGTGCTTGAGCCTAGCCTGAACTTTCCTTTCCTCCCTTCCTTTCATCTTTATTTCTTGTGCCAGTTCCATCTTGCTTTGGGTATATTTTGAGCAGCACTTAACCCCAGGGCTCTGTGGCAGGCGCTTTATCAGTGTAACTAAGCATCTTTGGTCATGTAGGAAGCAGAAGCCATTGGCTGGTTGGAAGCAGCCAAGACTTAGTACAAGTTGTCATGCAGTCAGAGGCTGAGAAGAGAGAATTTGTCAGCTTTACCTTGATAAGCCCATGAGTGTGAAAGACATGCCACATGCAATTTCCATTACAGAAATCACCAGGAATCCATGAGAAGTGAGAGTGAGTGAAAAGAATCAGGCAGGCAGAAAAATATTCAGAGCAGGAACCTCAGGCAGTTTCAGGTGTGCCTGCTTCCCTTAGGAATCCAGGGGCTTCTCAGATTGTCTTACCAGATCAAGAGAAGTGCATCAAGATACCAAGATAACATTTTAAGATTAACTTCCTATACGTGATCTGGATGAGGGGATTGAGTGCATCCTCGGTAAGTTTGCGGATGACACTTAGTTGGAAGGGAGTGTTGATTTGCTTGAGGGCAGGAAGGCTCTACAGAGGGACCTGGAGAGGCTGGATCAATGGGCTGAGGTCGGTTGTATGAAATTCAACAAGACCAAGGGTCATAACAACCTCATGAATACTCCAGGCTCGAGGCAGAGTGCCTGAAAGCTGCCTGGCAGAAAGAGACCCAGGGGTTTTGTTTGACAGATGGCTGAAGATGAACCAGCAGCCTGCCCAGGTGGCCAAGAAAGCCAATAGCATCCTGGCCTGGATCAGCAATAGTGTGGCCAGCAGAACCAGGGCAGTGACTGTGCACCTGCCCTCAACACTAGTGAGGCCATGCCTTGAGTCCTGGGTTCAGGTTTGGGGCCCTCGCTCCAACAAGAAATGGCCTCAGGTTGAACGAGGGGAGGTTTAGATTGGATTTTAGAAGAAGGTTCTTGACTGAAAGAGTTCTCAACACTGGAGCAGGCTTCCCAAGGAGGTGGTTGAATTCCCACCCCTGGAGGTCCAGAGATGTGGTGCTGAGGGCCGTGGTTTAGCTCCAGCCTTGGTAGAGTCAGGGAATGGTTGGACTTGATGATCTTAAAGGTCTTTTTCACCTAAAGCAGTTCTCTGATTCTGTGGCTCTATGTTTTCCCCTCAAGGAAAAAAAAAAAATTCTCTCACAGCAGGAAAGCAATTTTAGTATCATCCAAAAACGCTTTCATGCTTTTTCCACATAGTTAGGACTGCCTTCAGAGAAGTGAACTGCATCCTCCTTGTCTTTCCCTGACACTGGCAAGTTCATCTGCAGATAGAAGCATCCTTTCACTTTCTACTGAAGGAGGGGTATGGACTGTTGGTGGAGCTGGCTTTCAGAGACTAAAAACTCCAACTGTCCTTACAGCAAAAGGTCAGAACCAAGGATCCTTTTCTTTAACAGCATCTCAAATTCTGTACCTTCCTGAGTCATCCCCAGCAAAAGAACTAGCATGTGCCATGGTGATGTGCTGGAAGATCCCATCCAGGAGCCGCCTGCAACTTGGCAGTGAGAACTGGGCATCAGCTAGACACCTACAGCACTTCTCCCCTCTCTGAAGCACAGCAATGAATAATCATCTCCAGTAAATACCTGCAGGGTGGCACCACTGCCAAGCAGTAGCAATGCCACACTACCTTGAACTTAGGGTGGATCAGAGAAGAAACCATTATTCGAGGCTCACATTCCTGAAGCTGGCTGTTGTCAGGGAGATGCAAAGGGGCCATGGAACTCAAACGTGGTGCTGCTTGGTTTCCAAGCACCAACTTAGTTTTAAAAGCTGATTGCAGTTGAAGATGGAAACAAACTTCTGTTACAAAAAGCTTCTGCACCTGGAAGCCATTAACAATAGAGAGTATTTGTACAAATTTCACTTAGGAGAAAGAATGCCCTTTTAAAAAACTGCAGCTAGTTCAAAAAGTGGTGAAATGTGAGTGGAAGATCCTTCAGCACAACATTACCTGCAGGCAAAGTGTTTGTTCATCAGTACAGCGTTAAAATAGCATCACCGCAAGCGTTCAGCAGCTGAATTTCAAGAACTGGAATCAGATAATTGTTGCTTTTGCAAGACAAGTAGAAGGAAAGTCTGCTTGTGTCAATCAGTATGAAAATGTAATTTAATTCAGTGCAACAGAAATCAATTCTTCTCCTAGGATCTAAGATAACTAAATATCACATAGTCAGCTTAATTAGTTCCTGATATTTGTACAACTTCACCTTTAGACTCTGGGGGAGAAAAAAAAAAATCACACTTCATGTGTTTGTTCTTTATAATTCCTTTCTGTTCTGCTTTACTGCTTAGAAGCTTTCACAGCTTCACAGTGGCTGTAAAATCTTACTCCACAGACTTTCATTTGGTGGCCAGGAGATGGAATCAATGCTCCATCAGATCTATCAGCCTATCTCATTGGTGTCACTACAGGAAGCTCAACAAAAGGAAGAATGTAAAACCAGATATCCTTAAACCTTTACAAAATCCCCTTCTCATCAGTTGCTTTCCCTAAAGAAGCAACACCATATAAACTGTACAAGACCTCCATTCAAACAGTTCCCTTTTCCATCCAAAATGTCTCTTTTCAGTACCAGTGGCTTCTCTTAAAGCCCCTGCTCTGCCACCCTGCAGTGCAGGAGCACCTGGATCCCCCAGCTGGACTTGGAGCTCTCACAAAGGAACCCAGGTCTCTCTGCTGCAAATAGACTACAGCTCCTGTGCCTTTGCGTTGCTCTGCCCCACACAGTCTTCTTTAATTCTGCAACACAGTTTAAAAGAAGCAGGGTAATGGTCAGATCTGAGCTCCTGGGCTATGGGTGGAGGCTGGAAACACCAGGGGAGATTGATGAGGGCCCTCATGCCCTGCTAGGTGTCTTTCCTTCTGAGGCTGCTTTGTGTCAAGAACTGTACCACTGGTTCTATGGGATAGAGTAGACACTTTGGTTTCTGAAGTTCAGATTGTGTTTCCTCAGTTAAGAGTTTTTCTTATTACAGGTATTTCAGGCAGACTCCTGCACTCATCATCTGAGATGAGGTTTGTCATGGCTGAAATAAATTTGTCTCTTACACTTGAGTTTGCATCTCCAAGTCCTAGAGAAGAGTGGTTTCTGAGACCCCTGGGACATTTCTTTCCCAGTTTGTCCTGAAACACTGTGCTTTTCCCTCAGCCACCCTTCTGGCTCTTTAGTCCTTTTCCAGGCTCATATGCCTGCTGTGAGTGCTATCCTTGAAGAACAAAGCCAGATCTGTGAATTTCCTAGGCATTCAGTTCCTACCACACCTACAGCCCACTCTGAAGGGAACCAAGCACAGATTTCAACCCAGTACTTTTATAAAGCCACACCTACTGAAAGGGGCTTCACAGCACACTATTGCTATCCAGAACTTTCTTGGCACTGGCTGGAGAGGGGGTAGTTGCTTTATCAGAGCTATGTGCTCCTTTAAGTGCAAAGTCATGAAGTGATAAAATGGAAGATGGAAATGTGCATGGCTGTGATGATTATAACCTCCAGTTCTCTTTAAACTTACCAGGAGCAATGAGGTGACAGCTTAGTTAATCAATCCTGAGGAATATTTTCCTGCTATCTTTTCCATCAGCAAAAGGATGAAAGCAGAAATGATGAGGATGATTCATACACAGCAAACAAAGGCATGAGGAGGTCAAAGTGCAGTTGGCTCAACACAGCTTGATTAAAACAGGCATTGCAAGAGACTGTTGATAACAGCTTCACAAATCTTTTCTTTTTGAAAGAGCCCCATCCCAATTAGATGGGGGTTTGAGGTAAAACTGCTCTGGAACTGAAGAGCATGTCATTGTCCTACCCTAGCACTTAGACATGCTGAAGCAGAAGGCAGTGCTAATATTCCAGGCAGGGTATGCATATCTCTCAAGCTATACTGGGGTCACTGTGGTTTTGCCACATGTGTGGCTCTTTGAGGCTTTCAGAGGGATTACCTGAGTGAGAAGTTGGTTATTGGCAAAAGCTGAGGCAGAGGAAAAATTAAAAAAAAACCCCACACAACAAAATCCTGTTCTCAAAAGCTTGTAAGTCCGAGTTTCATTATGGAGTCTTGGATTAATTACAGGATTGCAGAGGGTAAAGATGTTGAGAAAGGAGAGCATGCATGCCTATGTGTCTGAACTCATTGTAGAGGGAAAGAGAAAAACATAAAAATACTCAAATTCAGACTGGCAGGGGAAGCAAGTTGGGGTAAGGCCAAGCCTTTGCAGCACATTTGATTGCCAGTGATGGCAAGAATTCCGTGTGTGGTTGAAAGTCCTCGTGTTCGTAGTCCCATTAGAGTTCATCATAGAATTACAGAATCATTCCAGTTGGAAAAGACCTTCATGGTCATCAAGTCCAATCTTTTTCTACCTCTACCAAGGCTGGTGCCAAACCATGTCCCTCAGCACTACACCTCTGCCTCTTTTAAAACACCTCCGTGGATGAAGAGTCAGATACCTCCCTGTGCAGCCTGTTCTAGTCTTCAAGAACTCTTTCAGTCAAGAAGTTTCTTTTAATATCCAACCTAAACCCACCCTGGGGGAACTTGAGACTACTTCCTCTCCTCCTACCACTTATTACTGGGCAGAAGAGACCAACTTTGCTGCAGCCTCCTTCAGGGAGTCGTAGAGAGTGAAAAGGTCAACCTCCCTTTCTCCAAACTAAAGAACCCTGGTTCCCTCACCCACTCCTCACAAGACCTTTTTCTTCAGACCCTTCACCAGCTTTGTTGTCCTAATGCTCATGTCAAGATTCATAGATTCATAGGCTAGTTTGGGTTGGAAGGGACCTTAAAGATCACCTAGTTCCAACCTCCTGCCATGGGCAAAGACACCTTCTGCTAGACCAGGCTGCTCAAGGCCTCAGCCTGGGCTTGAACATCTCCAGGGAGGGGGCATCCACAACCTCCCTGAGCAACTTGTTCCAGTGTCTCACTACTCTTACGCTAAAGAATTTCTTCCTAATCTCCAATCTAAATCTCCTCTCCTCAAGATTCGATCCACTTTCCCTCATCCTGTTGCAACAAGCCCTTGTAAAATGTCCCTTCCCAGCTTTCTTGTAGCCCCCTTCAGGTACTGGAAGGCTACTCTAAGGTGTCCCTGGAGCCTTCTCTTCTCCAGGCTTACCAGCTCCAGCTCTCTCAGCCTATCCCCATAGGGGAACTTTTCCAGCCCTCTGGTAATCTTGTGGCCTTCTCTCAACCTGCTCCAGCAGTTTGATGTTCCTTTTATGCTGCGGGCACCAGAACTAGATGCAGTGACCCAGGCAGAGTCTCATCATAGCAGAGTAAAGGGGCAGTATCCCCTCCTTGTCCTGCTGCTCTCGCTGCTCTGAATGCAGCCCAGCACACGGTTGTCTTCTGGGCTGCCAGGGACCATTGCTGGCTCATGGTGAGTTTGTCATCAACTGACACCCCCAAGACCTTCTCATCCAGATTGCTCCCAAACCACTCCTCGCCCAGCCTGGATTTGTGCTTGGGATTGCCCCAACCCAGGTGCAGGACCTTGGCCTTGCTGAACTTCATAAGGTTGGTCTGGGCCCAGCTTTTCAGCCTGTCTGGGTCCCCCTGGATAGCATCCCTGCCCTTGATGTTCATGCCAAGAGTTGGTAACAATGCAGATATTTGGACTGCTGTGGCTGTAGCCACCTTTGACAGAGATAAGGGGCAACTGTTTAGTGGCTGAGAGCTGAATGGACCTTTGAGACCATTCATGGGAGAAATACTAGAATCCATTTTAATGTAGTACTAGCTTCAGATAATATTGCAGAAAAAATATGCAGCCCATATGAATGGAAGGTACAGGAGGTTCTCCTCCCTTTCTACTCTGCCCTGGTGAGGCCACATCTGGAATACTGCATCCAGTTCTGGGCCTCTCAGGTCAAGAAGGACCACAGGGAACTGCTTAAAAGAATCCAGTGCAGAGCCATAAGGATGCTGAAGGGAGAGGAACATCTCCCTGACGAGGAAAGGCTGAGGGAGCTGGGGCTTTTTAGCTTGGAGAAGAGACTGAGGGGTGACCTCCTTTGTGTTTATAATGATGTGCAGGGCAGTGTCAGGAGCGTGGTGCCAGGCTGTGCTCAGTGATCTCCAGTGGCAGGACAAGGGGCAGTGGGTGCAAGCTAGAGCAGAGGACGTTCCATGTGAACATAAGGATAAACTTTTTTCATTGCGAGGGTGACAAAATACTGGAACAGGCTGCCCAGAGAGGTTGTGGAGTCTCTGGAACTTTCAAAACCAGCCTGGATCTATTCCTGTGTGACCTGAGGTCCCTTCCAACCCCTAATGTTCTATGATTCTGTGATCGTATCTGTCTGGGGCCTGCTGATTTTCTGCACTGCCACTGTCTATATTCAGATCCCATATGGGCCATGCAGCTTCAAATGATAATGTGACAGTTCTAGTCTTGAGCATCATTCCATTGCAAACAGCTTTCTCATAGCCTGCAATTTCTCACTTGTTAATCAGTCTGCCTCATGAAGCTGACTGCTGTATTTGAAGATAAAGAACTGTATTTTCTAATGCAGTCTTTCTTAGTGTTGGTTATTTGATAAGAGGTAGCCAGGAACTAATTAACAAAGATTGTCTGATACACATTCTCCAATCTGATCTCCTGCCTGACCTTTGGTGAGCATGAAGTGCTATATATTACAGGTACTATTTCCAGCATGTCTGAGGAGACAATCTTCGTTTTATTAACCTGCACATAAGTAGCTTTCAGACAGCCATCCTCTTGCTCCTCTGTGGGATAGAGGTAGATAGCTGATGGGATGCATGATGTGTCCAGCTTTAGCATGGAAAAGCAAAAGGCAGCCAAGCCACTGTCCCTTTCTCTGAGAGAGAAAGGGTAGGATGTAATTCCCTTCATCTCACAAAGAAACTACTTGGCCGTGCTGACATTTGCAGCCCTCTGGGATAGCCCCAGCTACTGACCTGTTTGCTAAACACAGGTTCAGGCTGTGTCAGCTCTGTCGAAAACTATTTCCTGGCATTTGTGTTCGGCTTGTGTTGTTCTGCAGTACCCCTGACACAATTACTTCTTTTCTTGGGGAAAATAACCTCTGTACTTAGGCCATTGAAAACCTGAGTGTTGAACACCTTCCCTGTCTTTTATCCTCCTCCTCTGCTGGGAGACGTCATGCCTGGTCATAGCATGTACACTCGTCATCCTTCACCTCTGCAGTGTTGGTGGAGTTGCACCTGAGAAGCTGGATGGCACAAAAATGACCTTTGAACACTTTGGATGGTGCAACTGTGGTTATGCTCATCAGTACAACTCAGAAACGCCACCCCCTGAGCAACAAACCCAGCAGCATCTGCCTTGGGCTGGGAGGGAAGCTGAGGGACAAACGCCTGAAGCTGCTTGCTTCCGTAAAGTTATTCAAGAATACATCTAATTAGAGAGCTCAGTTCTGTGCATCACGACAGCACCATGCAATAGTAAGCAATGGAAGTTGCTCACAGGCATGTCTGGAATTCTTTGAAGGTGCTCACACTGCAAGCAACTTTCTGTTTGCAGCTCTATCATTGCCAGACAGTAACTCAGATTGGAGGATAGCACTAAACACTAATTTGGATTGGAGGATAGCACTAGACAGTAATTCAGATGGGAGAAGAACACTTCTACTTCCTTCCTACAATTCTGTGCTGTAGACATCTGTAAGCTCCCCAGCTGTTCCCCATGTCTCTCCCAGTGGGTAGGTTTGAGTGGGTATTATGCCATAGCACTCCAGAAGCACCTCATCCCACATGCTTAACAGGCACATGCCCATTGGGATTGGTTTGGGGCTTATGTCTTAGAAAATGAGATAAACAGGCCTAAGTTTAAACAGATTCAGTGATTCAACAAGAGAGATAAATATGTCAGAGCAGGGAAAAACTACAAAACTATACATGAAAATCTGTGAAGTTGTGCTGAAACGTATTTTTTCCCCAAAAAATTATTGAAAACATTGACGAGAACATATTTCGGGAAGAAAATATGAAGGAGACAAAGTCTACTCTTCTGAGATCAGAATTAGCCATTGGTTTCCAACCCGTGTAGAAAAAGCCAGTGGCAATCTGGGCTGCCTTTACAGGCCTTTGGTGCACTCATTTCTTGCAAGTCGTGCTGAGTCTGGGCATCCTGTGATCAGCAGGAAGAGGTCAGAGCTGAGAGAGAAAAAATGATGAGCAGATCGTTGACTTGGAACGAGCAACTGGTGCAGTGTGAGAAAGATTAAAAGTACCAAAGTGATTTATGCCAGCTGAGGATCTGAGCTGGCTACTTTAGTTTTGGCCACTGGCCAACCTAAAGGGTGAGAATGGAGCTCAGCAGTCTGCAAATAACTGAAGGCTGTTAAATAACAAGGAGGAAATGAAATGATTTAATGAAGCACACAAAGGTGTAACTAGAAGTAGCTGGAGTTAATTAAGGAAGGGAAAATTGTAAATGAGTATCCAGAAAGCATCTTGCTAATGAAATATAATAGCCTGCAAATCACCTTCGCCTGAGACCTTTAAAACTGGGTGTGACAGAATACAAATGTCTTGCAGGACCAGAAGGATTGTGTGTTTATAGCAGATGAATTTATAGTTACCATGGGGCTAAGCTTGCTGAGGATTTACAGTCTTGGGCTCATCATCTTTGAAATTCCCCTACCAAATAATATGTACATCTGACGTGTTGCAGACCTACATTTGAGAGTGTGAAGGTTTGGGAGTTGCCCACCCCCCCACACTTTGTAAAATGACCCAGACTAGCACTCAGTTGGCTGGAAGTTAAATGATGAAGCTATATTTACAGCTTTGCACAATGTACAGCAGATATTTACACTATATATAGAATATTTACAGAAATATACAAATAAAAGGTAATACAGCAACACAACTCCCCTCCCAGAAATCAGAGACCCCAGGAGGGGCTCCCAACCACCCTTCCACCTTCTCCCCACCCCTCTACCTCACCCCAAGGTTTGCCTTACGTGCAAGGTAAATTAGGAAGATCGGCCAGGAGGGTTAGAAGAAAAGTGGTTAGTGAGGATTAATCAGCAGAGGAGCCAGAGCCCAGAAGCTGCTAGATCCCACCAGCAGCTCCTGTCCCAGCAAGCGACAGAGAGAGACTGACTTATCAATTGTTTTGGTTAGTGTTCCCAAACAATTCTCCAGCAAGCGTATGAGTGAAGTAGACATCATGATGTTTTCCTTTCACAGCCTATAGTGTAATTTTCTCTATTAAAATATTCCAATTAGCCTCAAACCAGCACAGAGAGTCATACACATATACTCACCGTATGTTTTTTTCCTCCTTTTAATGTATATCTGCTCCTCTGTCTTCTGCAAAGAAACCAACCCAACCCCAGCTGGCAAGGCTTGCTTAGGAGACTGTGGTTAAATGGTGAAAAGTGATGGTAACTATAGAATCAAAATCATGGAGCTGTTTTCGCTGGTAAAGGCCTTTCAGATCATCACGTCCAAACATTATTGAACTCTGCCAAGTCTGGTGATAAACCATGGCCTTTAGAACCACATCCCTGTATCTCTGAAACACCTCCAGGTATGGGAAGCCTGTTCCAGTCTTTGAGAACCCTTTCAGTGAAGAATTTTCTTCTCAGATCCAGTCTAAAGCTCCCTTGATGCAACTTGTGGCCACTTCCTCTTGCCTTATCGCTTGTTACTAAGGAGAAGAGACCAATACCCACCTGGCTCAAACTCGGGGAGTTATAGAGAGCCAAAAGGTCTCTCTTCAGCCTCCTTTTCTCCAACTAAACAACCCCAGTTCCCTCAGCCTCTCCTCACCAGACCTGTTCTCCAGACCCTTCACCAGCTACGTTGCCCTTCTCTGGGCTTGCTCCAGCACTTTGATGTCTTTCATGTAGTTAGGGCCCCAAAACTGAACTCAAAGAAGAGTAGCCAAGAGAACCCTTGCCAAAGTTCTTGTGTCCAAAGATGTTTTGCTGTCTCAGAATTCTTAGAAAAAGTCCACCCTGCAGTGAAGGCACTGCAAAGGGACTGCCTGTCAGCTCCCAGGTAGGAGACACCCTTGAGCTCATTCAGGGCACCTGTGTGATGCAAAGGAGAGGTAGAGAATTGTTACTGCTCCCTTGACATTAGAACCAGTAGCAGCAGCCTTGGATAACCAGCTCAGATATTTGAGAGATGGAGATTATTGTGCATTTGCTAAAACGGCCATATCTGAATTTATTTCACAGATCATTAGGGAGCTGTGTATAATAAATTAGCCAGCATGTAATGATCAGCTAACCTGCCAGCTCCCTGCTTTGGTTTATGCTTTAAGCTGCTGAATGTGAAGAAGCAAATAGTGCATAATTTGACCATAGCTTCATTCTAACCTGCCAGCTCCCTGCTTTGGTTTATGCTTTAAGCTGCTGAATGTGAAGAAGCAAATAGTGCATAATTTGACCATAGTTTCATTCTGCAAGTGACAGAGACAGTGACTTAGAATCATAGAATCATAGAATGGTAAGGTTGGAAGGGACCTCAAGGATCATCTAGTTCCAACCCCCTGCTATAGGCAGGGACACCTCCCACTAACACAGGTCACTCAAGGCCTCGTCCAACCAGGCCTTGAACACCTCCAGGGAGGGAGCAGCCACAACCTTCCTGGGCAACCTGTTCCAGTGCCTCACCACCACCACCCTCACTGTAAAGAACTTCCTCCTCATATCTAGTCTAAATCTTCCCTCTGTTTTTTTAAACCCATTGCCCCATGGCAATTAGACTTGACAGAGGTGTTTTTTTTTTTTCTTTCCCTCAAACCTAAAGTGGTTTCTCAGCCACCTAGAGGTGGTTTCCTGCACTCTGGAGGGCTGTTGAGCTAATGAGGGCTGTTTCTGGTTGATAAGAAAGGACACGTTAGCAGGACAGAGCAACCTAAGGGCAGGAGGGTCTATTTTCCTTTCCTAATTGGTTCCCACAGGGATGGTTCCTCTCTGCCCAGTAATTTTCAATGCCCACTGGGCAGGATTTCCAGACAGGTTTGAAATATCTTGTAGACTTCAAGGACATGCTAGGCTAGATGTGGGCTCAGCTTCACCATTTTGTTACTCAGCCTGGGCTGCGGTGTCAGCTGGCGACTGCACAGCATCGGGCGTAGGGAAGAGGCTTCACTTCAGTGTCCCCTGGTAATACTCTGTGAGGTTTGGGAGTTTTATGACTGCACAGCCCCAGTTTGCTCTGTGGTCTCACCTTGCCATCTCTAGAGCTGTCAGAAGGGACAGCTGCTGAAGTGGGGGAGTGTGGCAAAAGCAGGAAGAATTTCTGTGAGCATTTTTTTTTTGCAAACAATTTAGCTTTCCGAAGAATAAAGGCTTTTTATTTTTAAATTGTTGTACTTTTCAGAATTTGTGTGGAAAGAGATTCTTATCTAATTTCCCCCCTCTTTTTGATTTTACAGTTATTGCCTTAAGTAAGTGTCTGCAGAGTGAAGAAAATGTTTTACTAACTTCTTTGGCACTTCCTAGGAAAGAATAATTAGTTACTGGAAGTAGGAAAATATAGGTGGATGGATGGATAGATGGATGGATGGATGGATAGATGGATGGATGGATGATAGTATTTATGCTTCCTCATAGCAAAAGCTTTTGATGATGATCAGGGAGATTTTGTGAGATGTTTCGCTGTGGAGTGTTTTCATTTCCTGTCAGCACCATTCATTGACAGGATTGATTCTTTTCACAGGCAGGTTGTTACAGGCCACAATGCTGACTGTGAGGGTAATTCCTGTTCTTTCCTCTGTCATGTTTGTATTAGATCTGGTCTAAACACAGAAACTGTACTGATTGTCTATGCAGATTTTCCTGTTAATTTCATTAAATCAGCAACATCCATAACTGTGATCATAGAATCATAGAATCATGGAATGGTAAGGTTGGAAGGGACCTCAAGGATCATCTAGTTCCAACCCCATGCCATAGGCAGGGACACCTCCCACTAGTACAGCTCACTCAAGGCCTCGTCCAACCTGGCCTTGAACACCTCCAGGGAGGGAGCAGCCACAACCTCCCTGGGCAACCTGTGCCAGTGCCTCACCACCCTCACTGGAAAGAACTTCCTCCTGACATCCAGTCTAAATCTTCCTTCTGCCAGTTTAAACCCATAAAGGCCACATCCGTGGTCTTTCACGTGTACTGCTCTATGCAACAGGTAACCCTGCTACACAGCTACCCCCTCCACACACAGATCCACCCTGCAAGCTCTGCAAAAGTCTGATGTTTTCTGACCTGAATAGCGGGTGGAAACAAGCTGCTGTGTGCAACAGGATGGAGACATTTCCATTTCCTCCAAGCCATACAGTCTACCTTAATTGCTTTCCTGTAATAGTGATACAGTGTTAGCTTTGCATGAATAATTCAGGGACAGTAAAATGCTAAAGCTATCAACAAAAGATGGCTTCCAGTGATTATTTAATGCATTTCATAGCCATTTCAAAGACAAAAATATACATCTGCGGGTGGAATGTGAAAGACTGCATTGAAAATGCATACAAATGTATTAACTCTATTGCTGGGGCAGAGCAAAAATAAGAGGCAGCTGAAGGCAGTGAATAAAACATTTTTATATTCCCTAAATGTGTACTATCTTCTTCTATTAAATAATGAACAAAAGATCTTTGCAAAACTCAGATATTATCTTTTGTGCAAGAGGTATGCTTTATTTTATGAGAAGGAATGGGGAGAGTAGAAGAAGAGAGAGGACTCTTTTCTAGTGGGCTGGTTAATAAATGTGGCAGGATGTGAGCAGCAGCGATATGTAAGGCACGTGGGCTACAAGTATCAGAGGGCCCTAGTGCTCTACTTCAGCAGCATGACCTGCAAGCAAAAGCTCTTCTTTCTTTGTCCTCCCCAGTCTCCAGGCACTGCCTGGTGTAGGAGTGGTGACCAAAAGTAGAAGTTGAAGACAGGTTAAAAGCAAAACATGAGATGTTGCAGCTTAGAGATGTGATGCTGAGGGCCATGGTTTAGCATCAGGCTTGGCAGACTTAGAGAATGGTTGGACTCCATGATCTTAAAGGTCTTTTCCAGGTGAAATAATTTCATGATTCCAAGCTTTCAGGCTGCAGTTGCTTTTTGTACAGTAACTGTCTGGCCCAAGGTACTGTTAGAGCCAAAGGTCCTGAGGGAAACAGCTTTTCAGAGCAAAATTCCATGGCCACTGAAACCTCCTGACAGCTTCAGCTGTGCTAACGAGTGTGAGGGGTGGGATGAAGAGCAACTTTAAGGGGAGCTGGCCTGCAAAATTTGCTTCCTGCTTGGAGCACAGTGAAGGTGGGGAGCCTCCTCATAATGCAAAGCGGGATTCATATATTCGTAGAATGACCTGGTTTGGAAGGGAACTTAAAGATCCTCTGGTTCCAAACCCCTTGCCATGGGCAAGGACACCTTTTACTAGAACAGGTTGCTCAAGGCCCTGTCCAACCTGGCCTTGAACACCTCCAGAGAAGGAGCACCCATGACCTCCCTGTGCAACCTGTCAGTGCTGCTCTTGCCAGCCAGCCACCAGGAAAACAGATGAAACAAGATGCTTTATCTAGGAATCTTCCTGTGTGCTCAGTCCTCGCTTCTGCACTTCTCCCTCAAGGAAGGTTCAGCCTCCTGAAGTGAGGAATGCCTGGATGCAGTTTGGAGAACTGTCTGCAGCTCTTGGCAGTTTGCATATTCAGCCACTGTCTCTGTTGTGGAGGCTCAGAGACTGTGCTGCATCTCTCATGAAACAGCGTGGGCACAGCCAGCCTGCTCAAGAGAGCAGCAGACTGTGCAGCCTGGATCTTAAGAATTAATAGACCAAAGATTGAGGCTTACCCACTGCTGTGGAAAATAAATGCTGTAAAGATGGTGGCTTTGGATTTTTAGGGACAAGTCTGAAGTCATTCTTTATTTGACCACAATGTGCTTTATGTAAATATTTTCTCCACACATTAAAGGCCTTTATGGCTATTTACCCTTGCAAAGTGCAAGCACCACTAGAGATCTGCCCCAGAATAAGCTTCAAGATTTCTCTCATATTAAGTAAATTGCTTTATTAAATCACAGAATCCATCTGGTTGAGAAGGGACCTCAAAGATCATCCAGTCCAACCCTCAACTCAGTCCTGAAGGGTCTACACTAAAGAACGTCTCTAAGCCCCAGGTCCACACACTGCTTGAACACCTCCAGGGGTGGCGAATCCAGCACTTCCCTGTGCAGGTTATTCTAATGTTGGAGAACCCTTTCAAGTGAAGAAATGTTCCTAGCATCCAGCCTGAACCTCCCCCAATGCAGCTTGTAATCAGTTCCTCTGGTCCTGTTGACTGCCACTGAGGGGAAAAGGCTGCCCCCCCTCACTCTAGCCTCTTTTCAATTAGTGGTAGAGAGCAATGAGGTCTG
>VWZE01026007.1:122947-133998 GCA_013396675.1 Eubucco bourcierii | reverse complement strand
GTCTTCAAGACCAGATTGGACAAGTTCTTGAGTAACCTGTACTAGTGGGAGGTGTCCCTACCTATGGCAGGGGGTTGGAACTAGATGATCTTGAGGTCCCTTCCAACCTTACCATTCTATTATTCTATGACTAAGAAACAACTATTCCTGTATCCTTAATGTTTTCCTTTAATAGAATGTAATAGTTTGTGTAACTTGAAAGTGTCCTCCCTACCTTTTCCCCACCTGACTCCAAAACAAACTGCATTTTTTTTACTGCCACTGACAGTATCTAAGCATATTTGGGTTGCATCTGGGGGTAAGGTAGACCACTAGTTTCCAACAGTACCTGTGACCAGGATAATTTCTCTGTTTCATCACAGATAGCTTTAAAAAGTTAACATCATACTGCCTTTCCAGAAGATTACTCTTTTAATTCTTCTCATTGCTGTCAGATGTGCTGACACGTAGCACATTTTGCAAAGGGTTGTTGACTTGTGTTACTGTCTATTAAGTGTTCTGCTGTGTTTTGTCCTCCCACAAGTGTGACTGACTCTTGTCTGATGTGTAGTTAGACATCTCTTCTCACTTCAGCAAAACAAGGTTACTTGATACCAGTTCAGAATTAACCTCCCTCTCTTAACAAAAGGGTACAATCAGGCACTATACTAAAATTTATTTTAATAGGGTGGAAATTATTAGGCAGGAGAGACAAATTATCAGAAGCTGAAAGAGAATCTTGAATGGTAATGTTATTTTTTTGTCCAAAACTAAATGTGATTATGGTAACTACATGGTATCACTGAAGTCTCTTTTGCTTCTTCATTCCTTAAAGATAAAAGAAAACTTAAAATTTTTCCATTATTTGTCCTGCTTCACAAAGAGACAGAATAGAAAAAAAAAAATAAAACAATAAACAAACAAATCCACAAAAACACCAAACCAAACAAAAAAAACCCACAAAAATAACAACCACGCCCCAAATCCATAGTGCTTTATTCGATAACAGAAGAAGGATGATATCAGTACATTTTCATCTGTTTAAGAAATGTCTCCATTACGACTTTTTGGTGACCAGTGCTCTAATACTCTATATGGCCACTAATGGCTTTCTAATCTCATCATCTGCAGTGCTAGAGTTCTAAATTTATTTGCTTCAATTTCATGATACGTATGAGGAACAAAAGGATGCATTTACTGGCTTCATGTTACATGTTTTGATTAGATTAGAAGGTGCCCAGACATCTTCACCAGGAACTCACATTTCGTGATCTTCAGGAGGGAAGGAAAGGTCACTTAATTAATAATTTCAATAGTCAAAAAAAAAAAAAAAAGACAGCTTCTTGATATAGTTTCAAATTACAACATACAGGGCAGTGGTTTGAGTTTGAATTTCCCTGTTCAGTAGGCTGCAGTTGCAGCTTGCCTCTGAGGTATTTCACTTTACCTATCATATCTCTTTTTTTTTTTTTTTTCCCCTTTCTGGGGTTAAAACAATTAGGTTTTTTTGGGGTTTTGTTTTTTTTTCTTCTCTTCTCAGGAGATATGAATCTGACTAAACAATTTGAACATGTCTGTGTATTTGGGGAGGGGAGAAAGCCTGTCAATAAATTTCCTTTAATCTTTCTGATTTTTTTTTCCCCTCAAAGAAAGCTTAGCCTAAAGCATCAACACCATTCTCATCCCTTGACAGTTGACTTTCTTTGCTATAGATCACTACCATCTCACTGCAGAGACAATGACTTTTCTTTCTGAGGGGAGGAATTTTGAACAGGAATGGGGAGAAAATAATGTGAAATGCACTGTGCTTACCTGTCCCCAAAGCAGACAACTCTATTACAATCCTTGGAGATTGTAAGAAAGGAATTTAAACTCAGCAGATATTGTTTTAGGTCCAGAGATCACTAAAGTAGTCTGGCAAGATGACTAACATAACAGCTGTTACAAACACAAAGGACACAAATGGGAGAAAAGAATGGGACTTGCAATTAGAGTAACATCATATATAAAACTGAATTCTTCTCAAGCACACAAGGACTTACAGGCTTGTCAGTGACCCTTAATTGTTTTTCAGTGGAAAAATGCAATAAAACATTTCACCCTGTGAAGGAGGAATCACGTTGTGATATATTCTTCTAAGAGAATACTCTTGAGCTTTCCAGTCAAGATTTGTCTCTGCAATTCATGCTGACTCTCTGCCTGGTTTCCTTATGCTGAATGCTCTATCGGAATGCAAAAAGGCACCTTTCTTGTGTGTTTCTGACAGAGTAAAAGAGGAGCTGGGTATTCTTTGCTCCCTCTTTGGACCTGCTAAGTTGGTATAGATTTTTAGTAGATACAGTCATACTAATGCAAAATCTCTCAGTTCTGCTGAAACTCCCTGCTTGGAAAATGCTATCAGAAGAGAGAAAAAAACAAAACCCAAACCAACAAACAACCTCCCAAAAACCAACCAACTGAACAAAAAACCCAAACCCAAACAAACAAAAAATTACTATAGAGCTGTTTCTGAATTGGGAAACATACGACCTGAACCTTGAAAAGTACTCACATGTCTGACCTGCTGCCATGAGGGAGCAGATAATTCAGAAACTTTTAAACTGATCTGGGCATTCTATGTGAATATCCAAAAGCTGTTGTTACTCTTTACAGAAGAAACTGAGTTGAAATAACACAATTCTCTTATGGTTGCAAGAGCGAGTTCAGATTCTAGCTTCCCAGTAAATCAGTTTCTCCCTTTGCAAGAGGACACAAATCTGTCAGATGCAAATCTTGGCTGGGCCTCTGTATTTTTTTTTTTTAACCTTTATTAAAATTAGATCAATGTTATTCTCCATGAACCTTTAGAGGTTAAGAAGTTCAAAGGTTTCTTTGAACCTATTTTTATTTCAGTTTAATATTTCATATACCATTTGTTTGGTGCAACTTTATGCCCTGATGCCAAGCACCATGTAATAAATCATGCCTGCGCATTCATAGTAGCACTTCACCTAGTGCTGAAATTGTTAAATACTTGATAGTTTGTTTTTAAACACCTCCTATCCTGAAATCATTCAAGAGAGTGGTCGCAAAGATAAATGCAAACTATGAAATATATTTTTAGTCTTTGTGATTTCAGAAGAAATGTAAAATTTCATTCCAAGCACATTATAATTTAGTATTAGCGTCCAAAATCTTATCTAGTTTTACAAGGTTCTCTGTGTATCTTATATTAAATTGTTGTCTTTTCAGAAATAGAATTTAACAAAATGTTGGAAATGAATACATCATAGTACAATAGAACAAAAATAAATCAGCCTAAAAATATCTCATTTATTCTTACACTGAACAGAATTGCTAGTGAAAGTTAGTGAGGAAAAAAATAAAGCATATGTTAAGCACTATTCACCACAGTTTCTGTTCTGAGTTTCTGTATCTATGTAACACCAGTTTTTAAACAGAACAAATTGGTACATTTTTATTGAAACCTGTGAACATGCTTTGGGTAAAATAACCTAGAATAGCTTGTTTGTTTGTGTTTATTTGGGGTTTTTGTTTGGTTGTTTGTTTGTTTGGTTGGTTGGTTGGTTGGTTGGTTGGTTAGTTGGTTGAACATGCATTGTATCATAGGATCATGAATTCTGGATCCTTCCTGATCTCTCTTAGAGGATTCTTCTTGTAAGGACTTTCTACCTGCATGCTTTCCTTGTCCTGCTTTCTTGAATTTTGCAACCAAGCATCCAAAAATCTTCTCAGAGATCTTTAGGAATTACATTTTGTTAGCTGTGTCACTCTTTCTTTTAGCAGTTAGGAAACTGTGCTTTATTCTTCTATTTTTAAAATAATATTCTACTTGTATTGTTCTTTGTAGATAGTTGTAAAGGTTACTTGTAGATATCATGTTTTCTGTTTTCTAATTGTAAATTACAAAAGGCTCAGGGATTTTGAACAGAACTCTAGAATCCACTGCCCTCAAGTGAAATGAAAAATGTGGCCAGTGAAAAAGAACAAGCTTTCAGATATTACCTGCTCAACATTTAATTTGTCAGGACCTACATATGTGAACATGACCTGTACAATATGTGATGAATAGCCTTAATGGGCGGCATTCGTAAAATAAATTAGAAGAATGTTTCTCCCATGCTTTGGCACAAATCAGGACTAATTTGCTGGGCTGAATGGAAAGCTGGCAGAATACAGACACAAGTATCAGCAAGCTGTTTGCTTTTCTCTTTAAGTTGGAGTGTCTCTAGCTCATTCCTATTTAAAAACATTGCTGTAGAGAGAAAGTTTCTGGACTGTTAGTTTAAAAAATCACTCAGAATTCAGAAGTTTACCCATTTTCAATGTGATTATTTGCATCCTGATTCTTCTTACCTTCCATCTTAAACTTTTCCTGGCAGACAACACTCATTTCATGTCTGGTGTTGTTTACTTAATTATTAAAGATTTTTTTATTTAATGGTTTATACAGACGAGACCTGAAAGTAAATACTGATCTGTGGCTTGGTTGTTTGTTTGGGTTTTTTTACCTTTGATTTGATTTGGGATACCATTCGTTGTATCCTCTGCCACTAAAACTTGTGCAGTCACTATAGAGTGAAAAAACTTTACTGATACCATTCCAATCTCACATTTTAGGCACAGCAAGAACAACTAGGTAAGAAAAGCATACAGAAGCTTTTTAAACATTTTTGCACTGGCTGCTGTGACTTTTATTTCACATCAAAACCTAAAGAGGACACAAAAAAACAGTGTGACAAAGAACATTTGTGCATGGATTATTTGTTATTCTCTCCTCCTCTTTTGTATGCTTTAAACGTGCTAAAGCCTTCAAACACAGAGCTGGGAAACGTCTTTATGAAGGCAGGGTAGAATCTTCTTAAAGAAAGGTAAAGTGCACTTTTTAATGCACCTTTTACATTGCAGTATGAGAATGCCTGCATGCTTCTTACTCTACTAGACAGAATTACTGCATAAGACAATTAAAAGGAGACCATCTGACAAAATTTGATATATTCTTTTGTTTGTCGTAGTCATATAGTCATGTTTTCCTGCTTCTCACTAGTGTAAGCAGTATTGGATTTGTATTTATATTCGCTGTTGTTAGCAGGTATTTCCTCAAAGGATACTTTTACTGCTGAAGTCTGATAAGTTTTAAATCTCTCCTCTCTATCTCTTTCTTGTTTTGTGTGGGGGTTTTTGTTGTTGTTGTTTGTTTGTTTATTTGTTTGTTTAATAGAGCTTAGTTTAGATCTAGGTAAAAGTGATGCTGCTCAACTGATGCTGCTTTCCAGCCTCCTGCCTCAGTTACAAGGTAACTCAGATATTCTTGTGGATTGTTCAATAAATTCTCCATCAAAAGTTGAGGGCAACTGGGTTAAATCACTCCTGAAATGATTAACAATTCTTCAATGCCCTTTCTCATATATTGAAGAATATGGAGCAAATACATTTGCTGCCTCAAAATGACACAATGATTAATACATGAAGACAAGTAGTCAAGAGAAATGGATGCAGGTTTAGAAAAAATGGAGGCAAAAATTGTAACTTATCTGTGATGATGACTCCACTTCTTTTCCCCAAAGGAATAGATATAGTTTTAAATGGTTTGACTGGCTGTAACAGGAGAAACATATTAAATGTAAACATCTTGGATATCAAATCATGAATATTGCATTTCTTTGCATTACCTGTGAGATTGACTATCACTCTAAAAGAGGTCAAAGTATGAATGGAAAGACATCTTGATCTAGCAATATATAAGCAACAAACAACAATGGGATGAATTCAAAAACTTTGTTTTGGATGTTAACTTCAACTCTCATAGTAGAATTACCTTTTCATACTTTAGTGACTGAAGGAACATCTCTGTCCTGGATATTTCTTTTGCTTGTTCTTTCAAAGATTCTTTTAGCACTTTATTGTGTGTTTACTAGCAAACAGTAAAAAACTATAAATGAACTACTTCTTTACAAATACTCACATTTCAATAGAAAAATCCTTTTTCTGTTTTCTTTTGAAATTATTTCATCTATGAAATAATATTTTAAAGAGGTTTCTATTAGCTTTTTTGGCATTTGTGTCTAACACTATAAAACCTGAATTTTTTTTGAAAAATAATTTTAATAAATACAATTTACCTCAGGACTCATGTAAAAATGTGTATTATAATGGTTTTCTTACATTAAGTCCCTGTTTTTCTTAAGATCATAACCTTATTATTATTATTCTGCTCTCAGTTTCCAAGGAGTTTCCAACTTCATCAGTGACTTCATTCTTGATGCATGAGATATTTCAGAAAATATTTTCAGTCTGCAGAATAGAGACTATAAAGGGAACTACAATCCACTTTTCACAATTTGGCTTCATTGTTAATATCTAAAAGAATGTATCAAATTCTAATGCATATTTTAATTTTAGGGAAAAGAAAAAAAAAGAAAATTACCTACCTAGTTAAAATAATTGCCACCTTTAGAAAGTAAGTATAAATTGCAAACTAAAAAAAATTTATGTAGCCCAATATTAGAATATTTCTTCATTAATATTTGCAGTAGGCAAATGTAAGTGTCTGCTGGAAAGCTAATTGCCCTGACCAGCACTTTAACATTGCCTAACGTAGATTTAGGTCTAAGAGATTGATATTACATAAGCATTTACACAGTGATTTTAACCTTTTTAATTATATTCTGCATTTTCCACGTAACTCATTCTGAGAGATTTTGTGCAGATATTTTCTAGCCTGCTGACAGTGATAAAACATCATTTGAGCATTTAGAGCAGGGAGAAGAGAGGAAAAACATAGCTGATTTAACTTTAATCAGGTTAAACATGAGTCAGTGATCAGTTCAAATCTGATGTGCCCTATAGATAACCAAAGCCAGTTTTATCAATATCAATTTTCCAGCTCATTAACTGTATTTAAACCAGGGCAGGGAAGAAGGACCAGAGAGCATTTTCATGCATCACTTTACTCAGACCATTCTGTTGTCAAGATTTGTGGAAAATGACAAGGAATTGTCATTAGATTGAAAGAAATTTCAGACATAGTGGATGCTGCATTTGCTCTTTTACTCTCACATTCATCTGATGTTCAACATCACTGCAGAAAGAGTAAATGTTTCAAAGCAGAAAAAAAATCTACTTTGTATCAATTTTGTACCACATCGTGGGGAACTGAACATATGCCTTTGTTTAGCCTCATGTGAGCTGCAGCAGAAGGATACCATCCATTGTGAATGAATGAAGTGTCCCTGTGAAAAATCTACTTTAGTCAAAAATTTTAACCAATTCCAAGCTGCCTGAGAGCTCAATGTCAGTGGATTTTTTGCCATTTCTGGCAATGGTCTATATCTCAGTAGCTGCCACTATTCTGACCTTAATTGTTTTAAGCAAGTCACGTCCTCAAATTTACCTGGTTCAGTAAAAGAAAACCAGTAGTACCATTTCCACCACTGCTGATAAAAACCTTGATAACAAAATTTATGTAAGAAACACTGCTGAAATTTTCCTTTGAAAAACAAAGTACTAAAGAATGGACTTTGGCTGAGGATTTAGCACAGATATCTACTTAGAATTCATTAAGTCATCACCAGTTTTTAAGGAAGGTCTATGGAGTGCAATGGACTATTACCAGATTTTCTGCATAGTGTACTAGTTCCTAGAATGTGAGGAGATAAGGTCCCTGTATCTCTAACCCAGAATCTTACCGGGTTCATTCCTTGAACTGTTTAATAGTGAGTTCCTTATTAGATTTTAATTTTTAGACAGAATAATATTTCTGGTACTATTAAAAAATTTTTTTAAAAATTGAGAGAGAAAAGGGAAAAAAAAATTCTAACCAAATCACTCAAAAAATCTGGGCAACTGCCAAGCCAAATTTGTTTCGAATGGACATACTGGAAGTGAGAACTACTCATACTTTATCCTTTTAAACACAAAAATCTCGAATGCACCGTTTACTTTCAGAAGCATAGCAGTGTGCACTTGACAGGCTACAGTGGGGCTGTGAAAAAGGGATAAATGCAATGGTTTTCTTTGAAGTTTAGCCATTCACAATCAACAGTGCTGTGAAAGCTTATAACACTCCTAAGAAAAACCTCTGTGCTCCAGCCTGATGCTCTATTTCAGCTCTTTTTAAGGTTCTTTTCAGGTCATGTTTTACTTCTGTAGGTCTAATATAATGCCACTTAAACACACAATATTACTGTTTCTACTGTGAAAGGGAACAATAATGTTAATCCAAACACTGCTGGAATAAAACTGGATGTTTAAAACTGAATCTTTAAAACTGGAAATTAACTGTTCAAAAGTATGGATTGATTTTGCGTTTCTAAAGGCACATTTGGACTGAAAATGAGCAACTAGTGGAGAATCAATATACAAATATATGCCCAAAGCATCTTTATGTGTAGACTTAGCTCTCATCAAAATGCAATTTGTCTGAGTTTCTTTGGAGACTCTAGCATTGGAATACAGAAGACAGAATCTATCTTCTAGGTAAAAGAATACTTTAATTTTGCATACTGTGATGGAAAACTTTCCAGGGTAACAAGTGTATCGAACTGGAACAGTGAGAATGGGTGGCTTGTGTACCAGAAAAAGGAAACACACTTAATGAGTGACTAATGACCTCAAAAGCACAGAATTATGGAGAGATGTTGTTCATATTGGAATAAAGACAATCTGATAATCTCTTTAAGATTAGAAATTATAGGAATAATACAATGATTTGTAGCATTAGCATCTCATTTCATTAGAACTTCCTTGGGCAGTTTTTACTTGTTCCCATTCTTATAGACATGTATTAATTTTAAATGCCATATAAGTGAAAATGGTAATATGATGAGTCATTAAGAAGAGGGTAGGAAAGGAAAGGGGAAAAAATGTGAGAGAACTATTAGCTTAAGGGTATAAACATATAATTTTCCTACTGACATTTAAAAATAGTGTTTGATGATGAAAATTCTGTTAACCTCTAAAATGTAACATCAGAGAAAATGAAAAAGATGAATGTAAATTCTTCAAAGTTTCATAAACCATTCTGTATTTCCTGTTGCTTTAACAGGATTTTCTACCTTCTGTGAACATCAAGTCACCCAAAAAAAATCCAGCATTTTCATGAACATCACAATAATGTTGTAGAAGATTCTGTTTTAATAGTTTATTGAAATAATTTATTGGTGCCAGTAGAAAATACTATTAGAAAAGAGAGAGTAGAGAATACTCTGAACTTAGCTGTAGGCAATAAAATAAAAATCCCTGCGAGGCTGCTCACAGCTGTGTATATTAGTGGTAATAAACTGGTAGAGTATTCCAAAATTGTCAGTGTCTACTATGTCACTTTGGTTTTCTACCTGAGTAATGAATGACACTGCATATGTTACATGTTAATCTCTAGGAAGAGGAGGACAAATAGGAACTGCACTCATCCTTTAGGCAATAGCAGTTCATCCACATGGGTTGAAAGAGGTATAGAACACACTTAGCACAGGAGCTCAGGGAGAACACATCAAGAGTTTCAAAAGGGAGACTTTTCATCAGGCATCCATTATGCATGCCTGAGAGATAACCTGTCACAAAAGAAAAGAACTTTTTGTACTTTAACAGTACTTTCTGAAACAGAAAAGGCCTGTGGGAACCCTTTCCTGTGGAGTTGTATTCTTGTGGCATGATCTGTGATTATCCACAATTTTTAGAATAATTGAATAAGCTTTGAAAATAATATTTAAAACATTTTGATAATTCATTCTGTGCCTCACTAATCTGAGTTTTGACTTGTTCCTGTCATTCTTCCATTTAAGTACTTATCCAGTTTTCCCAAATTAGATTATAAAAGGCCAGAAAGAAGTTTAAGAAGTAGAGGCTGTTGTACTGAAATCAGTATAACAAGGAGATTAAATGACAGAAAAATTGTTTAAGGAACTGAGAATCCCATGGGGATCAAGTATTAAAGGATATCCTGCTGGTCCACTTCAGGTTTATTGCACAACACTGACACTCATTAAAAGGAGAAGAAAAATATTTGCAGTTTCAAGCTCTAGAACTGTTCTGGCTTCAGAGTAAAGATCGCAGGACACAGTGAGTTGCAGCTTTAGATATTCTCTTGTTCCATACAAGTGTCTCCACATTGCATATGCTGTTCACTTAGTTGGATAGGTACTGTGTGTCTAATTCCATGTAAGTGACTCCTGTCAGAATTAGATGGACCCTGCCAGCAACTACACAGAGGAGAGGGACAGCTGTGTTTACTGAACTGTATGGATCTCATGGTTTGGCAAGCTGAACCCACAAGAGTATAAATCTTTAACAGATACAGGCGCACAGTGTATGCTAATGTCATCAAAACTACAAGGGATGGAATCCATCTGTACTTCTATTGTGACAGAGGGATCACTACACCTGGATGTGTTGCAATCTGAGCACCAGAATGCAAACCACAGTTTGCTTTTACTTTACTAGAAGAAGTTGCTCGAATCAATGGTCCCAAGGATGGAAACACAACTCCATCATTTGGACTGACTATGGATTGATTCAGACTGTGCTGGAACACAGTGGAGCTCCAGAGCATCTGCAGTAAGAAGCCTGTTGTGCACTGCATAGAAATCTCATTTTGTTTGAGAATGGACTGTGAAAAATGTATGTTGCATGTTATTTGGTGTTAATTGCTACTGGGCATGGGTTACATGATATAGAATAAGGGGTGGAGAATGTCATGATTTGAGTTGAATCTGCTAATCAATATTCAATTCCATGCTGCCATCATGCCAGTTTCAAAATGAAAGTGCTATCTGGCCCTAAATATCATAGTGCTTGAAGTTCAGACTGTAACATGAGAGGTTTCCTGTTCCAGTTGTTGCCTCCAGTTTCCAGGGTTTGGGTGTTGGTCTTTGCCACTACAGACCCTGTAGGAGGTTTATGGTGTCAGTTTCTGTGTATCTGGACTTCCACTGTAAGAACTCAGAAGTTCAGTATTGAACTGACTTCAAAGTCATTTGAAGGTGCATTTTTGTTTCTGTGGCTGAAAGCATTTACCTTCAAGGACATCTAATTTCAGCAAATGTTCCAATGTTCTAAAAATTTGAATTGTTCCA
>VWZE01026007.1:103514-114839 GCA_013396675.1 Eubucco bourcierii | reverse complement strand
TGTGCTCCAGGCCTCTCCCCAGCCTCGTTGCCCTTCTCTGGACATGTTCAAGTACCTCAATGTCCTTCCTAAATTGAGGGGCCCAGAACTGGACACAGTACTCAAGGTGCAGAGTGACCAGTGCAGAGTACAACACGTTACGATAGAAACCGTCCTGCATAGCATCCACTTTCTGCATGGTTTTTAAACTTGAAAATATTTTCCTGCTTTAAGAGTAAAAAGGCCAAAAACTAGTGGAGACTCAAACTGTGCTTGATTGAGATAAAAGAGGTGCACCATAGAGTGCCTACCACAAATTTTAATATCACACTTGTAGAAGGTCATTCTACTTAATAGATGCTTATTTTATTTGCAAAATGTAATTTGTAGCAGTAACAATGCAACGGAATTATGAAATGTCGTGATACAAATGTCAGCAATTTATCACTACAAAGCTATCATTATTGTCCATTTGATGCACTTGGGTAAGCACATTACGCTCTTGTAGTTAAGTGCTGCACTAGAGGAGGAGAAACACAGGGCAAGTCATGTATGATCTTGGGCAAGGTCTAATGATTTCTCACTTGATTGCTCTTCTTTACGTCACAAGAATCAATGGTATGTATATTTCCACAAATGTTTTAGCCAGATACTGTAGTCACAAAGTAATTTAACACAGTGATTTCTACCTGAGATCCTATGTATAAATCATTGGACATCTGCTACAAGGTGATATTGTTGGTAAAGAGAAATTGGGCAGACCTTCTGGTTGTTTCTTAGCAAAAATATTCCAGCTGCAACTTCTCTCAGACTATTTGTTATGACAGTGACACAGCTACTATAATAGATGTCCAGTTTGTCTTTGCAAACCTTCTCCTAAGGTATCATAACAATATTAAATACAGTAGTTCTTCTGTTTGTCTGAGTGACTGTCTGGTATCTTGGAAACTATTCTTTGATTTAATCGAAGCAGTTAGTGCTAATAAATGTGTTCGTTTGGTTGTTTTGTTTTGTTGGTTATTTTTTTAGAAGGTTTTACTGCCTTCTTTCATTCGATAAGACTGTTTTGTCCCAGATACTTAGAAGCAACAGACCATTATCAGAACACAGGATGCATCATCTATATGTTACTCTCTGAGCCAAGTCCTAGTTCACCTTAATGGGCTGATTTATCCTTCTGGAGAGTCTGGCCCTACTTTTTAAGTGATAAAGTTATTTTTATATATACATACATATATCTATATCTATATCTATATCTATATCTATATCTATATCTATATCTATATCTATATCTATATCTATATTACAGTGAACATGTTCACTAGATCTGTTACATTAATCACTGCCACAGAATAGGAGGTATATCTGGTAAGGTAGTATAAGATATATGCAGATTTCTATTAGACATATTTAGACTTTACTTTACATCTAACAAGTTACTACACAAAGCATTTGCAATAGAAAGAAACTGCTAAACCACAGTACCAAACACTCTCCTTGGAGGCTGTATGTGACATGTTCATAGTCAAGCAATAAGTTTGAATCAAGGTCAACGATTAAGGAACACCTATAAGTAGACCAATCACGTCTTAGGCAGGACTGTCCTTATTTTTTCCTCAATGAATTGTGAAAAAAAAACAAAACAAAAACAAAACAAAAAACAAAACAAAACCAAAACCCTAACAAACAAACGAAAAACCAAAAAAAAAAACAAACCAAAAACTTTCTTTCCAGGACTGTGACTTTTTGTAAGCTGTGGGAGCTACTAAACTGTTGTTCAGAACTAACATAGTGCTTTGAAAGTTCAGCTCCATTCACATATATGCTGAGACACGCATGCAGAGTGATGCAAATTCTTGTACCCTGCTATTTGAGAAAACTTTAGGGCACCCGCCCTGGTTTTTTGAGCCAAGTTGATACATTTTTAAAAAGTACAATATAAGCCCAAGGACCTCCCTGTCTTCAGCAGCACCATTCAAGCCACACTGGAATGTGTAGGAGCTGCATGTGACTTACTTTGTTTTGTGTACTGAGTCAGATGTGCTGGATCAGACAGCAGGAACATGTAGCACCAAGTAATTGCCCTGAAAGAGCATAGGAATGCTGACGTGCAGCACAGTGTGCTCCTCACAGCGCTTTTTTAGAGAGTGACAGCAGACTGGGATGTTTCTCTGACAAAGTGACTGTGGACACGGGGAGTGTGTGTGCCCTAAGTTATAGGGTTTAGGCTAACCTTCATGCTTTCTGCTGGTAGTGATGGAAAGAATCCAAGGCAGGGAAGGTACCACTGTCTTTGGAGGTGGTATGGGCAGGAGCAGGCTGCAGATGGGTCCAGAAGTAGCTGCATGAAATGACAGAGCTGTCCAAGTGAGAGGACACGTGTCCAAGGAATGGTGGAGATACTTCTGGATGTGTAGCAGTTTCTAACAAACCCTTCTTAGGTATGTCATTCTAAGATGCAGTTATGAAATCCATATTCCTTTAAACAGCCTTTGGAGGAGTGACTGATGGAGGTGCAAATATTTATGCCCCAAAGGTTCGCTCAGAAACAATTCCTGCAAGATGAGTGGGCTATGCTGTAATGGAGGGGTATTAATTAATGTGAGATTATATTTCCCCAAATTTATATGATTTATTAATTTTGATATTCAGGAGTCCCACCCCCACCCAGACCACTAATTTTAATAATAATCTGTTCTTCATATGGTCATTGAAATGTTATAAAAAGGAATAAATAGATCTAGAAATAACTAGCAAAAATATGTAAACATTAATTGAATTGGAAGAGAAGGTTCTTGTGGTCAATTATACCACTTGCCCACTAGATGGACTCAGGAAGCTTCTTTCTGCTTATGGCAGAAGGTAATGCTGAATTAGAAGAGGTTTTAAGTATTTACTCACAAAATATTATTTCTTGACTCATGGGGATAGCTACAGCTTCAGACAGTACCCAAATGCTTTCAGGGAATTCTGTTACTGTCTTGTCAGCTGCTGAGACTTCAGATTCTTCCCAGTCTTCACAGGGTGCTGCAGAAAGGAGGCAGACAATCTCTGACATGGTCCTGGTTTGTCTGGACAGTCTGTGTTTTCCTTCCAGGGCTCCTTGTCTTGGCAGGTGCAGGCAAGATGTCTCGCAATGTGCAGTCTTAGCACAATGTCACACTGGCTGTGCAGGCTGATTGCATGGAGGCATTTTTGCCTGCTCCTGGTAAACTTGAGGCAGCGGAGTTTCCAGACAGTTCAGGATGCACTGAGGCAGTGAGCACTGGCAGCAGGCAGTAGCAAGTAGCAAGCAAGCATGAATACAAGGACTCATTGTATTACCTGTTCATCTCTTTTTATCAATACAGTCTGAGACTGATGGGCCTTTGGACACAGACTAGCCAATCAGAATGGCAGTTAACCAAGCTTGACCATATTAGGTGAAACCATAAGTCTGGCACAAGCTAAGCATGTGTACCTTGTTTACCACAGGAGCGAAGCAAGTCTGGGCAGGCCAGAGTCCATAGTCTTAATGGCTCCAGGTTCTTTGTCCTCTTTCCCCCAGTTGCTTCTTCCCATAGCAGAAGGAGGGAGAGAAGAAAAACATATCTCAACAAACCAGGACATATATAAGCCTATTTTTGCCTGTTCAAGCCTATCATGATGTATACTTATCCCACTGATGCTGATCAGGTTTCCTGTTTCATCACATACTCAAGATATCAATGAGAAAATACTGTAGGAAACAAGCATATTCTGACTGTGTGGTGGTGACAATAGTCCGCATCTTCTGCTCACTCTAACATCCCTCTCACTACTGAGAAGTGCATTTCTTCCTCCCCTGAATAGCAGAAGTCTATATAGGCAATATGATGCAGATGTAACATCCAATATTATTCTAGAGGCAGGTTGTGCCTCAGGGTCCCAGAATGCAACTACTGATGGAAACTGGAAGGTTTGGGGTTTTTTTGTATGGGGGGGATGCACAAGCACCAGATGAAATCAACAGGCATTAGTTTCTGAATTAGTTATGGCCTCAAAGGAGATGTAACTGCACAACTTATCAGTTTTTTTGACTATACAGCAGCATTTCCTTTTTTTGCTCAGTCAATTGACATAACACTACGTTAATGATGAGGCCGCTAATGTGCTAAAGTCACATGATGCTCTCTGTTGCTAGCTTGGGTTTAATATATGATTTAGAACATCTATAGAATTGGTTTAGTTGGAAAAGACCTGCAAGATCATTGGGTTCAACCATTATCTAGCTCTACCAAGTTTGGTGTTGTACCGTGTCCCTTAGCAACATATCTATTTATTTTTGGTGTCTCCGTGCTCTCTGCTTTACCTTGCTGAAATTTTATATAAGCATTACCATCTGGAACAAGATTTATTTTGTTTGCTATTTCCAAAGCAAATCCACCTTTTAAAGTTTCACCGTGTCTTCATACAACACTGATGCTGTGAAAACCTATATTTTCATGTATTGGTACTCCACAAGCAGAAAGGAAGACAAAATATTTATTTTTGTCATCTTGTTATGTAAACAGACCTGAGCGATTTAGAATAACATATTCAACATACCTTCCAAAAGAAAATAAAATACAAAGACAGGACATTGCAAGTGCTAAATAATGACCATCTCTTCCACAATTACTTCCTTCTGTAGTCCATCAGATGGGACAATTTCATTGCTGTGAGTAGATTTTTTTTTTATATATATCACACAATTAACTGCTAATAAAAATTAGTAGTAGATTAGTTAATTCAGATTAGTAGATCTCTATAGTTTATCTAGTAGACTTTTTGGTTGTGGTTTTAAGATTACAGTTTATTAATAGAACTTTTGAGACATGAAAGTTTAGCTAAGTCTTTTATCTCCTGTCATCGGTTTTTAGAGCACTGTATAGAGCACATCAGCTAAGGTTATCCCAAAAATATAGTTTTCCAACTCACTCATGAGCATTTAGTTCTACAGTTACAGTCAATAAAGCATTCTTAAGTATATCAAACTACTGCTGTGATCAGCAAGGGACTGAGATACTGTGGCACAAGATAGATGTGTGAGACAGTGTCAAAGCAAGTAAACACAGTTTCTGGAATGATTCATCTGCATTCTTTAAATTTTAGTGAATTCTCCTAATTGGTTTGGGTTTTGATTTTGCTATTATTACTTTCATTTGGTTTGTTTTTTAAGGATACTTTGGGTTTGAATGACAAAACCCTCTCCACATGAGAAAATGGAAGTTTAAACCCACAGAGCCAAATATTTAAGCCTTTAAAAAAATTAATTATTCAAGGTTTATATTCAGAGAAAGACTTGGCTCTGAAGATCAGAATTGCTGTGCTTCTAATGTTTTGTCAGTCAGAAATTTTGTCTTTAATTAGTCATAAGTTGCTTCCTTCCTCATGTGTAGAATCAACAGATTTCAGCATGTTTTATTTAGTCATATAGGACAGAGAATTGCTTTACTAGTTGCTTTTTGTCCTTTACACTGTACAGTGCTCCTCAGTTAGTCATGAAACTATGATTTAGTTACTGTTTCTTTCAATCTTATGCTGCAAGTAAAGGTGATCTGGATTTCGATCAGAATGTAACTATCATGCATTGGTGAACTCAAGTCACTCCTTACTGCTACAGCTAGCTATCCTAATAAATAATAGCTTTAATCACTACAAAAGTGATGAAAAAAAAAAATCTTTTCTACAACCTAGTAAATGTTGTGGCTTAGTGCTACATAAGATACCTTTATGCTTGTTTGTTTGTTTCTGCTGAAGTCATAATATTAAACAAATAGAGGTCTAGATATTTTGGTTCTCTGCCTATATGTCAAATACACTTTGTTCAGTCATCATTTCACTGGAAAACCAGTACCTTCAATACTACCTGAAAGCCTAACTGCTTTGTCTAACATGTCCATCAGCAAGCTCCATGGTGCTGTCTGTCTCTAGTGTGTGTTGTAGTTTAAACCCAGCCAGCAGCCAAGTCCTGTGCTGCAGCTCACTCATTCCTGGTGGGATGGGGGAGAAAATTGTAAGGATATAAAAGTGAAAAACCTCAGGAGTTGAGATAAGTGTAGTTTAAAATATAAAGCTGTCAGCTAGCAAGCGTTTAGCCATCTCCAGGGGAACAGGATTTCATCAGCTGCAGTTGTTTCTTGGGAAGACAATATGTCTCCTTTCTTCTTTCCCTAAGCGTTTTCTGTCCAGCAACACAAGGTACTGGGTATGTCTTTGGCCGATCTAGTTCAGGATCCCAGCTACATTACATTCTAACTCCTTGTGCACCCCTAGCTTAGTCACTGGAAGAGCAGCATGAGAAAGAGAGAAGTGCACTGTTCGGCAATAGTTGAACACGGGACTGTTGCCAACACTCTTTTGGTCAGAATCTGAAGAGCAAGCACCTTATGAGCTTCTATGAAGAAAATTATCCCACTAAGTTTTTGAACATTTCTTAGATTTTCAGTTTAATTTTCTTGAAATTACTTTGTAGATTGGTAAGCCATTATTTTAAGTGTTCCCTTGAGTTAAGTTTTAGAGATACTGAAGCTATTCCAGTATATAGTGACTGAGGGAGCTGAGGCTGTTTAGTTTGAAGAAGAGGAGGCTGAAATTGGTGTCTACAATTACGTAGAGGGGCATTGTGGAGGGGCTGGTGGTGTTCTCTTCTCACAGGTAATTTGAGACAGAACAAGGGGGAATGGCCTCAAGCTGAGGCTGGGTAAGTTTAGATTGGACCTTAGGAAAAAGTTTTTCATGGAAAGAGTGGTCAGGCACCAGAATGAGATGCCCAAGGAGGTGGCTGAGTCACCAGTGCTGGATGTCTTTAAGGGTCATTTGGACGTGGTCCTTAGGGATATGATTTAGGGTGAAACTTGTAGAGTAAGGTTATAGGTTGGATTTGGTGATCCTGAGGGTCTTTTCCAACCTGTGATTCTGTGTGATATGATTCGCCTAAGGGGGAGTACAAGTTTGTGAATTCAGGAGTTTTGGAAAAATTTCTTTACTCAAGACACTTTTTCCCTTTAAAACACTTCTTTGTTTTCATGCTTCAGCACTACTGAAAAAAATAATTTGAAGTGTAATCTTAGAGTGAAAATAAAAAGCACACAAAACTGACTTAATTTCTTTTTATAATTTTGTAATCATCATCAGCTCAAAATTGTTTAATTGTAGAAGTTGATAATACTGATTATTCATTAAAGAAAAAAGAGAGAGAGAGAGAGAGGGAGAAAACCAGTTAGATTTTAATTCTGCTTCACTACTGAACTCTGCCATTCACAGCTGTTTACACTTCAAATCTCTGGACTCAAATCTCAGATGCAGTAGCTGAACTGTCTTCCAAGTGTTTTACCACTTCTGGAAAAATCATTGCAATGGCACCCTGCAATGGACTGCTGTGGCAGAGTTCTGTTTCTTTTCCTCCAATTCTCTAATTATGTGCTTTGGTATATCTGGTGACATCAAAATGTGCTCACCTGCCTAGTCTGGTAGAAGTAAATATTTTTAAGGAATAAAAAATATTGACTTTATATATATTGAAGATTCCTTTGTTGAATTACCTGAATGTCTTTAATGGATATACTCAAGCCCATTACACTTTCAGTAATCATATCACCTAATCATTTCAAAACAAGAAACTTAACAGGGCTGTTGGATTCCAGAATTAATACTATTAATACTAACCTGCAGAAAAGAACCTCACAATCCATAGAGAGGTGTAGGGAAATATTCTATATTAGCTGGATATGTGAGCAAATCCAAGTTATACTAACTGCAAAATTGTAAGTTGTAGTTTCTCAGCCTGCATTGGAATTCTTATCTTAACGGTCAAGGACATAGGCTACAGCAGCCTGCAGAAGAACTACAATAACAACCTGGAACTAAGGCAAAAGAGCTAAGCAGGGAAGATCAAAAGAAGCAGAATAAGGGGCGTTCTGAACAGATATCATGCATCCAACTGTTTGGTTCGTTACAGCTCACGCCTTAACGAATTACACCGCTAGAATTCCACGAGAGTTTGTATCTGGGCGGTTTGGGCCAGCTGGTTGGGGCAACAGCTTGTCTTTAAATGATTTGGACCAATTGCTTTTGTAATGGGCTGGCCGGAACAGTCTGTTAGAAGGGTTTTATATAAATGCATATTAATATTCAAGAATTTGGCAGTGGCAGTGGCATGGTATTGCTTGGATCATATTGGTCTGTGTGTGGATTTGTCCAGATCTCCCGTCAACTGGTTCCATTCCAAGACACCTCCCCAGCAGGTATTTCATTTTCAGAGAGTTATTAAGTAGGTATGTTTATTACGGTACTGGGTGTATGGGGGCATTAACTCTACCAAACCCACACATCCTGCACCTGCACAGTCAGGTTATTTATGCTACAAAACTATGCACATTCAATACATGGGCAAGGTTGGTACAGTTAGTTCTAAGAATAGATGGGGTTCCGGGAACTCATTTCTATAATGCCCCATCTCCTCATGCTGTGCACTGCCCTCTGGTGGTCGCCTTTAGGGGTCTTTCTGATGACAGACTGATGTCTTCCTTGGCTTGTCTTTTTTACCTTTTGACCAGTTTCGTTTATCTGGCACTAACTGTAGGTCACATTCTTGGTCAAAGTTACCAATGTTCTCATTTTTGAATACAGCATTCTTGGTTCCATGAGAGAGTTCCTGTGTCTTTTCAGACTTAAATCGTCTTGCTTTGTTTATACCTAATTTAGGATGCTTTGTAAGGTTAATGGTTACCTAAGTTACTACATTCTGTATTTTCTATCCCCTTTCCAGTATCAATACCCTGTTGAAATTAAATGTTTATATCTTTTTCTGACCCACATTGATTGTCTATGAGGCATTTCTGTGGCATTGTGTTTGACATAGCAGCCCTGTTTGTTATTGGCTGTTTTCCTAGTGTTATAAAGACCAACTCCAAAAACAAACAAACAAAAATATCACCCTTCATAGAGTTATCACTTGCTGTTATGAAATAGACTAAGGTTCTAGTATAAGTGTGCTGATTTCAGGTAAAATCTTCAGAACAAAGACTTTTCAGAAGAGTTCTTTCAAATTATTTTCTATTTACCTGAAACACTTTCCCCTTCTGCTGTCCATGTTCTCATCTGTATATTAAATTAGGCATTACATATAAATTATTACACCTGCTTTCCCGCATATTTTTATTATATTTGTGATCTTACTGATAAATATTTGTGTGGGATGAATAAACAATGGTACCTAAATACATCTAACTACTTGGTTGAAAAAGCAGACAAGTTTGGATTCATATGAATTTGCATCTATAAATTATATATGTGCAATGTAATGGAAGTAGTTTATGATTAGAGGACTACATGGAGTAAAAGGTGATTAATTTCAAGATGACAATAATACTGTGACTACATTCTATGTATTTAATAAGACAGCCTGACATTTGGCAACACTTTCTCTTAGCTGATAAAAGGGCAGAGATCGGTATTCTGTGTCTTTTGTTGTTGTCTAATATTGCTGTGCTGTTCTGAGAAGCAGTCACAGAGCACTACACCTCAGAAGTGTCTGTTTCTTATTAACTCATACTTAAAAAAGGGCAAATTCTGTCTTCCATTTCAACCATTTAATACATTTGTACCCAGTGGATATGTACAGCTTTGTACGTGGTCAGAATACAGATGAAACTGTGAAGTTTCTCATGTCTAGTTCTTTATAATCTTCAAAAGAGAAATGCTTTTTTTTTTTTTTTTTTTTTTTTTTTTTTTTTNCTGGGTTTTTTTTTTTTTTTTTTTTTTTTTTTCATTTGTATACATACTAGAGGACCCAGAATTGGATCTCTTCAGACTATAAGAGTATTTTTTTCCTTAAATGTGGAAGAGCTCCATTACTTGATCTTCTGTGATATACCTTGATTTGGAAAACTACAATGTATCCCACTGAAATAACAGGAAAGGCCAAATGAGAAATAGTTTATTCTGGCTGTATTATCAGGTCTTTTAAAAAAGCAAACCAATGAACAACTTGTTAATTCTTTCTTCTGAAAAGAAATCATAACTACACATAGCAGATACACAGGAGAGAGTACACTTCTAGTAATGTTATGACAGCTTTTATCAACAAATGTTTCACAACATGCCAAGACTCAGGGCACTGGGAATCTCCACTTTAAGGAAAGTCCCTTGACACACAGAGATGATGTGAATTTTTACTTCATTTGTACCTAGCAGAAACCTACCAAACAAGAAAATATAGTGCACAAACACAATTTAACTGTGCAAGAGAGAATAGATGAAAATGAAGAACATCATAAGAAAAAACATTTGTGCTTTGAGGGTGTTGTAGCACTGGAACAGGCTGCTCAGGGATTTCGAGTTTCCATCTCTGGAGATATTCAAAACCACTTGAAAAATTCCTCTACAGGCAGATCTAGGCAAACCTGTTTTAGCAGAGAGGTTGGACTAGATGATCTTCAGAGGTCCCTTTTAATCCCTCACATTCTGACTGACTGAAAACGAGTAATTACCAACCACTCAATGAGAAATAACATGTGGCAGAGAAAGCAACTCCAAGTCTACAACTGAAGGAAACCAAGGTCACAAGAGGGGGGGAAAAAAAAAAAAGGGTACAAAAGGGTACATTTCTTTCCTCCAATAGCTGAAGGATGATTTTTGAAGACAAGTCACAAATTAGTAAATGTAAAAATACAGTGATCAGACTCAGAAGACTAAATTCTTCAGGAAATAAAATGGAAAACAATCATAGAATACATTCCAGAATAGAACTACAAAGAGGATATCAAAGAGGAGACATAAAAAGCTCTCAAAAATACTATCAACTTTTACTATATCTCAGTTATATTGGTTAGTTTCCAGTTCCTAGATATAATTTTACTAGGTTACAGACATTTGGAACAGTTAGGCATTGCTATGTTTTAACATGGTTTGTAGTTGGCATATACACTGGAGAATATAATGTTAAAATGACTCATGAACACTATAATCCAACCTACTGGTTATCAATACAGTAAATAAGGGAGGGTGAAAATCAAGGAATAAAGTAAAAGAGCAGAAGAAAGGCAACTGAAGACAAAAAAATCTTGCCTGAGAAATGGAAAATCTATCAGCAAGCAAGATCCCAAATCCAAGGAAAACAAGATTTTTAATTTTCTTTGTATGTTTTTCCCCACCGCTTGAAGATTCTACATACAGAACTTGCAAATCTGTCATAAGTATTATTGATTTGTGACCAGATTGTCTAAAGTATCCAAAAGCTTAAGTATGTTTAAGGTTTCAAGGGACCAAGAGTATATAAGACTCAAGAGGGAGGGTTTATGAAGTTTCTTTTACTATTTCTTTTTTTTTTTTTTTTTTAATTTT
>VWZE01026007.1:66260-86061 GCA_013396675.1 Eubucco bourcierii | reverse complement strand
ACTGTAGAGCTAGCCAGAGTTGCATGCAAGATTCAATCATAACAATATTTAGGTTCCTTCCTCTCTGAGACCAGAGTTCCTGTGTGTGGTGTGAGTGCTTGGATATATACATGTCTTCTAACAACAACTCCCAGCACTAAATAAACTGAAAGGTGTCCTTACAAGGAGTACATAGAATCACAGAATTGCTTTGCTTGGGAAAGACTTCTAAGATCATTAAGTCCAACTACCGGTCTAAGACCAACATGGCCATTAAATGGTCATTAAATTAAATGCCATCCTAGAAGTTGTTCTGACATTGGTATCAAATGACAGCATCAGAAAGAAATGTTTTACAGTGAGAACAATCTTTCAGTGGAAACACCTCCCCAACGACATGGTAGAGTCCCCGTCACTGGAAGTTTTCAAGATGCAGTTGGACGAGTTGCTAGAGAATCCCATCTAGGTTCCTTTCCTCATGGTAGGTTGGACCAGATGATCTTTTGAGGACCCTTCCTACCTGGGCTATGCTGTAATTTTGTGATTAAATCCTGTCCCAAAGTGTCATGACACAGGATGAATTGCTGGTGGTGGTACAAGCAGCTAAGCAAAGGTTTCGGTATTTATACTACATGGATGATGTTACTCACAACTGGCAGAACACCATGGTGGAGCTAGTGTCAAGGGAACTGGGATGGTGTAGAGTGCTTCATTATTTTCACTGTGAAGTAAAATGTCCATTACAGATCTTACGCTGCTGCGAGTGCGTCAGTTCAAACAGAGGAAGTACAAAACTGCAATCACAGAAGAGCAGTGTAGAGATTTTTTTCTCCAATGGATATATCAGAACTAGGACTTTCTCACGTGCCTCATTCTGTTTTGGGGTTTGGGAGGCATTTGTTGTGGGATCTACAGAGAAATAAGGACAGGAATTGAGACATAATAGAGATCTTTCTGGTTTCTTCTAGACTCTTCATTGAAGTGAGAGTCACTTATACAACTGTGTAATCACAGTTTCTCTTGATTTTTCTTCTGGCACAGCTTGTTTGCATATGATTTGCAACACTGAATTTTTACACTGCACAAAATGCTTGCCTCTGGGAGGAATAAAAATTGTTTAAAATATATATTTACATAAACTATATAAACTGACAGAAGTTGTGTATTAGACAAGAATGGGAAAAGGAGAAAAGGAAGGTAGATCTAAAGCGCTGCAAGTCCTGTCCACTACAGAAAATTTTTATGTGAATTCTTGCTTATCAGTCAGCATAAGGGTGCCACAGAACATCGAAAAACAGAAAACATCTGCTACCTGATGAAAAATTTTAATTTACTCTTTGCTTTGCAAAAAGTTACATGTGAGCAACCAAAGTACTATGCCAGCTGGAAAAGCTGCTGTCTGTGACTCCAGCTCTGTGCAACACTGAACTTTGAAGCTATGTCATTCATGAATTATTAGGCCTGACAGATTCCAGAGTGACTCTACTGCCGTGCCAATGAGAATAAACCCTGGGTGATTAGTTAAATGTGGGCCATGAATACAGAAAACTTCTGAACTTTGCTGTTTGCAGATAATGTAGGTTTGTGTGCATGGCTTTCAAGAAAAAAAAAAATATTCTGTCTGTAAATGCCTTGCAGACTCTATTCTCACTAAGTGGTCCTTGAGATCAACAGGCATGTAACACTTACCCTGTTCACTAAATGTATCTCAACAGCTGCCCTTAAATAATAGTAGAGGTGGAGTGGAAATCAACAACATAATTTGTACTACAACAAATTCTGAGTCACAAGTTCTATATTCTCCCTTTATAATGAGGATCCAGTATGAGCTATGTAATTTCAAGGACATCCTGACACTTTTAGCTTCTAAATATGACCTTGCATTACATTTCTGTCTATATCTTTTTTGTGGTTCAAGCATTATCTTCTATACTGCTCCTCAAAAATGAAATAGTGCTATGTAGATTTAATAGATGAAGTTTCCTGGTAATTCTCTCTTCTAAAAGCATGAATGCTGGCTTCTTGCAGTTGAAGTTTTAATTTGCATAATAAACTGACCCCAAATTAACTGCAACTAATAACTTCATATATTGCTACTGAGTTGCAGCTGAAAAAGTTACACTGTACTATTAAAGCTTTTATTGTTGTCAGGAGGTGAAAGACATCTGAGGACTATTTGTCATGCAAAGTCAAGGCAAACTTGAAACTACTAATAGGATTCAAAATCAATGCAGAAAATAATCAAAACTCTACTATGCAAATAGGAATTTGTTACTTGGAAAGCCTGGTTATTGTGGTGGAAGTTAAGAGCTCACTCTGTCCAGCCCTGGAACTCTCATTACAAGAAAGACATGGATCTGATGGAACAAGTCCTGAGGAGGGCCATGAAAATGCTCAGGGGGCTGGACTGCTTTTGTGAGGACAAGCTGAGGGACCAGTAGATGTTTAGACTGGAGAAGTGAAGGCTCCAGAAAGACCTAAATCAGCCTTCTAGTATCTGAAGGAGGCCTACAAGAAAGTTGGAGAGAGACTATCCAGACAGGCCTGTAGAAGCAGACAGGATGACGAGCAATGTTTTTTAAAGAGTATAAATTTAGATTGGATGTTAGTGTAATAGGTTAACCCCAGATAATAGGTTAACCTGTGTGTTTCCTCCAACACAGAAGCAAGGGGAAAGCAACACAAAACAACTCCAAGTTGAGATGAAGAGAGTGAAAAAAAGAGTTTAATAAAAGCGAGACAACATAAATGTGCAATGTGCAGAGAAAGGAACAGCAGTAAGCAGCAGCAGGCAGAAGCAAGTGAGCTGAAAACCCAAGTCAATCTATTCCCCACTCCTCCCTGTCCTTCTGTCATCTCATCAGTCAAAGACCCAGCACCTCAAACCCTGGAACCTAAAAGCAGCAACCAGAAGAGGAAATCTCTCATGTTATAATCTGAACTTCAAACCCCATAACACTTTGCTCCAGACAGCACTTTCATTTTGAAGCTCGTATGAGGTAGGATGGTTCTGAATAAAAACTGCAAATATTCAACTTAACCTATCACAGCTAGGAACAAGTTCTTTACCATGGCTGTGGTGGAACACTAGAACAAGTTTCCCAGGAAGGTAGCTGAGGCCTCACCCCTGAACATACTCAAGGGAAGGCTCAACAAGGTTGTGAGGCAACCTGATCCAAGTGGAGCGTGTTTCTGCTCACTTGCAAGGGTATTGGACTGGATCATAGAACTGTACTGTGTCTTAGGTTGGGAGGACCTCAGAGATCATCAACTCCAACTCTGTTGCCATAGACAGGGATGCTCTCAACTACACATGTCTGCCCAATCATCTAATCTGGTCTTAAACACCACCAGAGAAGACGCATCCACAACCATTCTGGGCAATCCATTCCAGAAACTCACCATGCTTATACTGGAGAATTTCTTCCTAAGATCTAATCTAAACCTATTCTCCCTCATCTTAAAACCATTCTTTCTAGTTTTGTCACTAGACACCGTTATAAGAAATCTCTCTTCAAACTTCCTGTAGGATCCCCTCAGGTATTGGAAGGCAGCTCTAAGGTATCCCCAGAGCCTTTTTTCTCCAGGCTGAACAACCCCAGCTTCCTCATCCTATCCTCATAGCAGAGGCATTGTGGTCCTTTAGTCATCCTTGTGTCCCTCTTCTGGACTTGTTCCAACACTTCGATGTCTTTCTTATCATGGGGACACCAGAACTGGATGCAGTATTCAAAGTGATATCTCACAAAAGCAGAGTAAAGGGTGATAATCGCCTCTCTTGCCCTGTTAACCACACTCCTCTTGATGCAGCCCAGGATAAAATTTGCCTTCTGGGCTGCATGAGCTTCTCGTCAATCCACACCTCCAAGCCTTTTTCCTTCAGGGTTACTCTCAACCCACTTTGCACTCAACCTATACTGGTGTCTAGGCCTGCCCTACACGTTGACTTGTTGAACCTCATGCAGTTGGCACCAGTCCACTTTTCAAGCCTGTCAAGATCCTTCTGGATGGTATTCCATCCCTGAAGTCCACTGCACCACACATCTTCATGTCATCAGCAAATTTACTGAAGGTGCACTCAATGCCACTGCTCATGTTACTATCCATTGTCTTAGTAACTGTAATATTCATGATCACTGCTTATTTTGACATTATCTGTAGTCATGCAATCTGAATTACATTGCTTGGCAGTACAATATATTCTGCAAAGAAAGGATCTTGGACATTGTTACACTTCACAGTCTAGTCCAAATTCAATCGCATTTACTACCTTGTAATAATGTCAAGACAATCCAAGTGCTACACTATTCTGACTTCTCTTGTAGTTTCCTTAACGAAAATAAAAAAACAAAAAACAACCAAACTAAAAAACCCTAGACAAACTAAACAACCAATCAAAAAAACTCAAACCAAAAACAATCAAAAAAACTTGGTTAGATTTCTGTTGTTCATTGCCCCAAATCAGAGGTACTACTGCGCATTTCTAGTAGATTTTACAAGTTATTCTGTGATTGGGTGTGTGCTTGGGTGTGTGTGCGTGTGCTGGTTTGAGTTAATTGGAATATTTTAATGGAGAAAATTACACTTTAGGTTGTGAAAAGGAAACAATGGTGATGTCTACTTCACTCATAGGCTTGCTGAGATGTTTAGGAATAAGTACTCAAAACATAGATAAGTCAGTCTCTGGGACGCAGCGCAGCGTCCTGGTCTAGCAGTTTCTGGCTTTTTCTCCTCTCTGCTGAGTAATCTCACTAACCACTTTTCTTCTAACCTCCCTGGTCGATCCTCCAAGCTCACCTTGAGCGTAAGGCAGACCTTGGGGTAAGGTACAGGGGTGGGGAGAAGGTGGAAGGCTGATTGGGAGCCCCTCCTGGAGTCTCTGATTTCTGGGAGGGCTGTTGTGTTTCTGTATTACCTTTAACTTGTATATTTCTGTAAATATTCCTGTATATAGTGTGTATATCTGCTTGCACATTGTGCAAAGCTATAAATATACCTTCAATCCTTAACTTCCAGCGGGTTGAGTTCTAGTCTGGGTAATTTTAAAAAAAGTGTGGGGGTGTGGGTAACTCCCACACCATCATAGGGGGAAATAAAAAAATAAAAGGAAGAAATTCATTTTTGTGAATTTTATTCTATTCAAAATACAGACACATTTCACTGGAAATAATAACGGAAGTATAGTGTTAAGACAATGTTATTCACAAGATTTGGAAAAGTTCAGGACAAAGCCTAAAATTAAAACTACAAGCTTAACAATTTTTATGTATGTACTAATATGTGTATGAGCAAAACATTCCTTACTCCCTGTAAAATCCAGTTTACTACCAGGACTGTTTTACTGGTCACCTATCCGGCTCCATACAAGCATAACTAAAGTATAGTCAATTCCCAAGCCATTTCCAAGTCACTACTTTCTCTGTCGCCTTATGACAGATTAATGGTTTACGAACCATCTCATTAAAAAACTCTCCCTAATTATGCTGCTAAATCCAATAAACTTTTCTTCTCCAGCCTCAGGGCTTTTTTCTTTTCTTTTTCTTTCTTTTCTTTTTTTTCTTATTTTTTTCCCTTTCTTCTTTTCTACATGAAAATGCATCTTCAGATTCTAACACTGTATAATGAATAACATAAGCAGTGACAGAATTATCTTGTAATCATTGGTATAATAATAATTTTTCCTGAAGGTTTCAGGAATTTGTTTTAGCCTCAGCCTGTTCAAAGTACTTCTGTCAATATTTAATCTGTATCAACTCATGGTTTGATTACATTGCATAATGCTGACCGTATTAATCTTCCCATAAAGCCTGGCTTTTGCTTCTGACAAAACTCTATTGATACACCTGATTCATCCTGACATTGCAAAGCTGAAAAAAATGCTGAGACTTTCATTGTCTATAAATTTGTGTATATTATTACCCTGGAAAGGCACTCCTGTGAAGTTAACTGCTGCTTCTGCTTGTCCTTTTCTACTCCAAATGAAATAATGAAACAAATAATGAAACAATTGTACAAAATCATGTAAGGATCTAGAAATCTTGATGGATGGACCACTCGCTGGATAAGGAATTGGCTGGATGGTCGAACCCAGAGAGTGGTGATCAACGGCACAATGTCCACCTGGAGACCAGTGACAAGTGGTGTCCCTCAGGGGTCAGTGCGGGCACCAGTGCTGTTTAACATCTTTGTCAGTGACATGGACAGAGGAATCGAGTGCACCCTCAGCAAGTTTGCAGATGACACCAAGCCGTGTGGCACAGTCGACTTGCTAGAGGGCAGGGATGCCATCCAGAGGGACCTGGAGAGGCTGGAGAGGTGGGCCCAGGCCAACCTCATGAAATTCAGTAAGGCCAAGTATAAGGTCCTGCACCTGGGTAGGCACAATCCCAAGCACAAATCCAGGCTGGGTGGTGAATGGCTGGAGAGCAGCCCTGAGAAAAAGGACCTTGGAGTCTGGGTTGATGAAAAGCTCAACATGAGCCTGCAGTGTGCACATGCAGCCCAGACAGCCAACCGAGTCCTAGGCTGCATCAAGAGAAGCGTGGCCAGCAGGGCAAGGGAGGTGATTCTGCCCCTTTACTCTGCTCTCGTCAGACCCCACCTGGAGTACTGTGTGCAGTTCTGGAACCCTCAGCACAGGAAGGACATGGAAGTGTTGGAGCGGGTCCAGAGGAGGGCCACAAAGATGATCAGAGGGCTGGAGCAGCTCTCCTATGAGGACAGGCTGAGGGAGTTGGGGCTCTTCAGCCTGGAGAAGAGAAGGCTTCGAGGGGACCTGATAGTAGCCTTCCAGTATCTGAAGGGGGCCTACAGGAAGGCTGGGGAAGGATTATTTACAAGGTCCTGCAATGACAGGACAAGGGGCAATGGGCTTAAACTGGCAGAGGGGAGATTTAGACTAGATGTTAGGAGGAAGTTCTTTACAGTAAGGGTGGTGAGGCACTGGAACAGGTTGCCCAGGGAGGTTGTGGATGCTCCCTCCCTGGATGTGTTCAAGGCCAGATTGGATGAGGCCTTGAGTAACCTGTCCTAGTGGGAGGTGTCCCTGCCTATGGCAGGGGGTTGGAACTAGATGATCCTTGAGGTCCCTTCCAACCTGGCATTAAACAGTTCTCAGCAAAACATCTTGGTGTGTGCTTAACTTTTCAGTATTTGACAGTTCTTTGCTTAAAGAGATATATGACGAGATCCTAAAATGTTTTGTTGAGCTGTGCCCAAGATTGTTTGCTATTTTTACAGTCCAAAGTATTGTACGTTGATTTACTAATTTGCTGTCTTGTTTCTAAAACAAAAATCAAATTTGCAATAATAGAAAAAAAAAAAAGAAAAATAGAGTTTTATCTATATATTACCTTCCCTCTAGCTGTTTGATCTCTAAATCCTCTCAGTTTGCATGAAAAAAATGACACATACCAAATCACACAGTTCACCAAAATATTTCTGTTCTAGATTTTTCATCAAATAGTTACCAGATGGAAGAGTAGATAAGGATAGTTTTATTTAAAAATACAAAAAAAAAATAAATCTAATAATAGTAATAAATACACAAAGGATTAGTTGGAAAACAAATTTGAAGAGCAGCACATTAAGATGAAGAGGAGACAGTAATCTTACTGTTGCAAAACACATTTGAAACAAATGTCTTTGAATTTAAAAATAATAATAATATTTACAGAAACAGTATTAGAGTCTATGGCAGCTTTTATTTACGAGAGCGGTTGATTAAACATAATTAATGCCCCTATGTGTCCACACGTAAATTCTTGGTGCAGCAGATGCATGCAGAAGTTCTGGCAGGACAAAGAGCTGGTGTGTACATCACTGTTGAGCAGCCATAAACGGGTATACATAGGTTCTGTTGCTTTCTATGCAGATTTGCTTAGAACAGGTCAGAGTCACATATATGCTTCCTATTCTTTTGTCCCAAGTTAAGCCTATCCGGGCTGGGGCGGCGGGGAGAGAGGTCCAGAAACCTGAACCCAGGTGTCCCTGGCCCCTTCTGGGAGGACAATGTCCCCAGGTCAAAGTTTATCCCAGCCCTACTTCCTCTTCCAGACGCTGTTTAAGAGGCAGACGAGCTCCCTGCTTTCTCTGCTTCCTGTCCTTGCTTTTACAACGCCTCCCTGCTGCAGCCGTTTACAGCTAACCACGTGGCCAGGTAACCACGTAGAGAACTCAGCTACCTTCTGAATCCAAGGACAAAATCCATCTCTATCGGGAGAATCCACCACCATCTGACCTGGCTTTGTGTATATGTTTGTATCTCCTCCCTTCCCTTATACCTCTGTAACTCTCCTTTACCTTAAATATCTTTTATTTATTGTTAAAAGTTTTCTTCTTAACTTCCAAATTGTTGCCAGACTGTCCTTTGGGTATTTTACCCCTTTCACTCTTCTACCTGGTTTCTTTCATACAGGGAGAGGGGAGACATCCTATATTTTGTTCTGTTGGGCTTGTGAGCTCCAGGAAAAATCCTGAATGCTGACATGCTACCATATAATTTTGTGGTAGGTTCAAGAAACTTAAATACAAAATGGAATAGGTAGAAATCATTCTTAAGGACCAATTATTAGCTCTTTTAAAATTAATATGGAGTACAAGTGTTGTCACTTATTAAATGTGCACTATTTGATGTTCACATTTAGGTAGTCTTTTTTTCTACAAGCCAGTTCTGATTTTACTGATACCCTATATAGCTACATCAGTTCAGATGTGATTACATATATGTCAACTCAAAAACTGAAGACACTCTTTTGTCCGAATTGTCTATGGCACAGATCAGCAGCCAGTGTCTGTCAATTCTGGCTGACCAGATTTGACTTACAGCAGGTCAGAGACTGTCCTTTATTTTTAAATTTAGTTTAATTTTCGACTCACCTGAGAGTAGTGATTACACTTGCTTCAGGAATGCATTCTTTATTGAAGGTCTGAAATTAGTAATATATTAAAAAATACTTTTCGCTGATGCGTTGTCTGCAATATTACTTTTTCTCCAGTAAACAGAAACTATTAAAAGTCATGTTTGCACAGCCAGTATTACAATTCTAATGATGCTTTCTTGTCTGCTGGTTTGGTTTTTGGTTGAGGCATTGGTAGATAGAATTGCAATTTTGAAGAAAACTGTGACTGTAAGGGTGCTCTGACACTTCAGTATTTTTAATTATCAGTTTACTGTAGGAATAGTCAGAATGCTAATAAATTCAAGGTGTGGTCTGCTTGCATATTCCGAGTTAATTTTCTTAACTATTAAGAAACTTGTTTCATTCCATTATCTTCAAAAAGTCGCACAGACAAAGGTTTATCCTCAGACCACACACAGTAGTACAAAGAGAAACAAAGGATGGTGCAAAAACACGCCTGTAACAGCAAAAGGCTCAGATGTAAAGAAAACAACAGACTGTTTCCAGCTGTTAATCTGAAGAAATAACTACACATTCTTACTGTCTTTCACAATACTGGGTAGCAGTTTATTGCCAAGGAGTCCCAACGCTTTTCAGGTCTCCCCCAGAGCAGTTCAGTACCTCTGGTTCACAGTTGTGACTAAATGTTGTTGTCTACCCCTCAGCAGTATGCTGCCTGGTCATTTTTAGATTCAGATCTTTCCTGTTGCTGTCTGTTAATCTATCTCTTTCTAATGTTGTGAAGAGAAGTCTACATAGAGAAATGTCCTTGCACAATTTGTATCAAAAGAGATTTATAATTAGTCATAAGAGTTGCTCTGGAAGCACATTTCAGGATCTGAAAATGCAAAACCAAGTTTTTCATCAGCAGCCTGAAGTATGTGTCCACTTGTTTATTCTTTAAGTCTCCACTTCTCATCCTGATGACTAATGATCCCAGGCTATATATGAAGCTGGTAGCAGATCACAGAGTCACGCCGAAATACCCAAGCAATATGTTAGATTGCTCACCTGCTGCCTTTGACATATAAGAAAGAATGGCAGCCCAACATCTCAGACTGCAAAACATTCTTCTTCACTCAGAGGGATTCTCTGATTCATGGTAATGCTACCTTAACAAATATGTAGTAATACTGGAGAAATGTGGTGCTCGGGTCAAATGTTCAGGCCTAAATTCTTCTCTTGTAGTTCAGTTAGATTATCCTCATACTGCAGCAAGCAAAATCCTTAATTGCAGAACCATCTGATTTTGAAAGAACAAAACAAAACAACAACAACAACAACAAAAAACCAGAAAACCAAAACAAAACCAACAAAACCCCACAGAAAAATAACCAAACCACCAAAAAACAAAAACACACCACTACAGTAAATCCATGAAGAAATAACACTATCAAAGTCACAGACTTCTTAGATAGTTGCTTTTGTAGTAAGCAGGTAATTCTTTCCATGATATAATATGAAACACATAGGTGAGTATAAATAATTCATGCAGCGAATGGGTTGTTTTATCGCCAGGTCCAGGTAAAGAATCAGTGTTATTAGCATCTCCTCCTCGTGAGTGACTTCCAAAAAGTCTAGATCAGGGTAGACTACACCAAAGGCAGACATAGGGCTGATCATTATGAAAAGTTCAATCAAAATTTATTTCTGTGAGTGACCTTTTCTTTGTCACTAGAATATATTAATATTGCTGTAGAGGAGCTGGAATCTCCATGGAAATGAAGCAGCATGGTTTGAAAACATGAAGCAAGGCAGGAATTTTTAAGTAGAATATCCATATTCTTTGAACTTGAAAAATGTGACTTTACTGTAATCAGTGTAAAATAGAGCTAAATTCTATCACATGTAAAATAGGTTGAAATTCTATTCCTGCTCAAGTTAATGGCAGAGTTACATGTCATCCACAGAGTTATGTTTTCCCTCAAAGTTTATTGTCTCCTGCTCCCTGAATGTGGTGTGAAATATGTATTTTACAAAGGATGACTATGACTATGTCTCATGGTAAAAGTAATCTGTTATAGTTAGAATATCCAAATCCTACCTAGGAAGCCGACTAACTACTTGTTTTAAAGTGTCTTTGTAGTTCTTGTTCAAGGTGTACTAAGAATGGAAGCTTGGAATCATTGCTAAGAGATGGCGAACAATTTTCAGCCCTTTCAGCCCCTAATGCATGTAACTTGTATAAAAAGATGCTGCAAGAAATTATATACCTAGCTAAAGACTACTATGACTGTTACTTTTTCTTTCTTTCTTTCTTTCTTTCTTTATTTTACCACATCATCCCTGAAAAAAATTGTAGTGTTTTTTGAGATCTCTGGTCAGTATATATCAAAGCTGAAATTTTGTGTCATGTACCAGACTTGATGTGTTAGTTATGCATATCCTGGAATGTTCCAAGCTGAGAGAGACCCAAAATGAATTCTTACAGCTTGCTTGCTTGTGGTGATGACCAAGACCCAGAGGAGAGTGTCAGAATCACTGGTAGAAGAGCATACCTGGCACCAAGGTACATTTATAATAGTAGAACTGCTAGGAGCCAAAGGAAAGACTGACTTTTGTCATAGAAGAACGAGACATATGCTTAAAGACTGCAATCCCGAGAGTCAGACTACATGATAATAAGAGGAATTGACTAACAGCCCTAAGACTTCAGGACTGGAGCCAACCTGCAGAACTTGAAGATCAAGATGAAACAGATGCCTGGCATCTGAGATTTGACCATGTCAGACTTCACATATCCTTGGTTGAAATGAGAAATAGTGATGACTGTCAGAGGATGAGCGTTTGACTAAATGCACCAAATCCACCCTGACACTATGCCTGTTGTAATTGTCATGATCTCTGACTGTAGAGATTTTTAGTCTGTTGACTTCTAAGACTCAGTACCAATTTTTTAATTTACTGATTTATTTCAAATTCTTCACAGCAGTTATTTTCTTCCCAAAGTCACTGTGTCATAAAATTGCTCCTGGCTGCGGTTACAATAAACCATATTGATCCTTTTCCCAAGCATCTGAAAATACACTTGTGTCCATATCTGCCTTTCACTCCTCTTTATAGTCCCCTGTCAATCCAAGATCATATATGAAAACAGTTATTACAGTTCTTGCAAAGCCTATTTGCCAGTCTCCAGTTGTTTTCCACATCACTGTTGCTTAGTTCCAGATTTAGAACCTCATAGCTTTTAAAACTTCCTGATTGTCCCGTTCTCCAGGAATTATAAGGATAAAGAGAACTATTCAAATGTTTGAAATGGATGTGCTCTAATTAGTGGAAATTCACCCATAAGTTGCAGTTGGGCCTTCTTGAACTATATGGCATGATGAGAAAAGGATACTTGAGGTTCTTGGGTAGCTTGCGTGACAGCACAATTTTTTTAAAATTAATTTTTCAGAAAGGAAGGCAAAAAAAGGGAAAAGTAACATCAGACTCAGACACCCATCTTCACTCTCTGTTCCAGAGCATGTTAGTCACATAATGTCCCCCAGGTGGGCACGGCAGTAGAAGAAAATTAACTCTTGCCATTTAGTATCCTTGCTTTACCTCACATTTGAGGTTAGATTGAGCAACTAGAGCAGCAGATGCTATTTCTGCTCCTATTGAAAATAAAAGCACTGTGTTGAAATTAAAGTGAGAGGAACACTATAAGAAAATGAGATTATGCTTCCAATTTCCCATGTGCATAAAAAATAGATGGAATTAGCCTAGTTCTGGATATTTATATCTTCTTGTTAGAAGCTAACATACAGTATTAATGCAGAAGACTCAGGTCACATCAGGCTTCACAATGGTAGCAAGGAAAGGCATCTTAGGGATGCAGAATATATTTTCAGGGGATTCCTAACCTTATGTTTCCTGCTTCTTATGGAACAATAAAGTGATGTATGAACGACACTTAGTCACTCTATCTTTACCTCTAACCACAGGGAAGGAAATAAATAAACAGAAACAAAGAAGAGGAACTAAGTTTTCCTCATTCCTCATTACTGTTTCCCCCCAAGATTCAGAGTACATTTTCTGAATTATTTTTCTAACTTTTAATATGAAAAAAAAAAAAATGTTAAACCACAGGAGGAAAGCCACATATGAATATACACCTTCTATTAACTAACCAACACTGCAGACATGTAGCAAGCACAGAATTGCCGTTAAAAAATATATGTAATTGATAGACTGAAAATCTCAGAAACCATTCTCAACAGACACTACGAATTCAAGGATTTTATTATGGGAAATTATCAGTTCTAAAGGTCTGCAACAAAATCAGTTTTCATTTTGGTTATGTTTTGTAGAATCATAGAATCACTTGGGTTGGAAAGGACCTCAAAGGTCTTCTAGTCCAACCACCCTGCAGTGAACAGGGGCATCCTCTGATTGATTAGGTTGCTTNACATTCTCTACTAAATCAGGATGTCCAGAACCCCATTGAACCTCACCATGAATTCCTCAGGGATGGGACCTCAAACACCTCACTGGGCAACCTGTTCCAGTGCTTGACTGCCTTCATAGTAATGAACTTGTTCCTACCATTGAATCTAAATCTACTCTTCTCTGATTTCAAACCATTGTGCCTCATCCTATCACTACAGGTTTTTGTAAGCAGTCCCTTTCCAAACATCTTGCAGGCCCCCTTCTGGTAGTGGAAGGTGGCAAACAGTTTTCCACAGAACCTTCTGTTCTCCAGGCTGAACAATCTCATCTGCCTCAGCCTGTCCTCATAGCAGAGGTGTTCCAGGCACCTGGTCATTTTCATGGTCCTCCTCTGGACCCACTCCATCAGACCCATGTCCTTCCTGTGTTGAGTGCACTAGAGCTGGATGCAGTACTCCACGTGCAGTCTTGCCAGAGCAGTGCCAGAATCAGCTTTCTCTGATAATTTTTGAACAGAATTGTGGAAAACTTTGTCAAAGGTGATGACAAGGACTCCAGTGTCTTGCTGAAGGTGGAAATGGTGCTTACACTAACAATAGAGTCTAACCAAGCAAATTCTTCATAATGATTGTGGTAGTAGGATAAATAGGAAACTGTCATCTTAGGTGTGCACTAGATCTGTGTTTGACCCTGAGATAAAAATGTAGCTTAATGGAGACATGTTAACAAAACAACTACTAAATCTTCACAGTAGATCATCATTTAGGTCTCCTCAAAGCCTTTGCTTCTCCAAACTGAAGAGTCCCAACTCTCATAGCCTGTCCTCATAGCAGAGTTGCTCCAGGCCTCCAATCATCTTCATGGCCCCCCTCTGGACTCACTCCAACAGTTCCATGTCCTTCCTGTGTTGGGGGCTCCAGAACTGCACACAGTACTCTGGATGGGGTCTGAGGAGAGCAGAATAAAGGGACAGAATCCCCTCCCTTGCCCTGCTGGCAACGCTGCTCTTGATGCAACCCAGGACTCAGTTGCCGTCTGGGCTGCATGAGCACACTGCAGCCTCATGTTGAGCTTTTCATCAAGTCAGACCTCCAGGTCCTTTTCCTTAGGGCTGCTCTCCAGTCATTCACCACCCAGCCTGAAGTTGTGCTTGGGATTGTGCCTACCCAGGTGCAGGCAGGACCTTACACTTGGCCTTGTTGAATTTCATGAGGTTGGCCTGGGCCCACCTCTCCAGCCTCTCCAGGTCCCTCTGGATGCCATCCCTGCCCTCTAGCAAGTCGACTGTGCCACACAGCTTGGTGTCATCTGCAAACTTGCTGAGGGTGCACTCGATTCCTCTGTCCATGTCACTGACAAAGATGTTAAACAGCACTGGTCCTAGCACTGACCCCTGAGGGATGCCACTTGTCACTGCATTATCATGCATTAAATGGCATTACATTTGCAAAATGATGTCTAAGATGTGCTTGTAGGTTTTTTCAAGCACAATCCAGCCAGATATCTAACTAAATTCCCAAGCTGATTTTGTGATTAAATATTGAATTGATTTAACCAGGCATTGTCACATGACTGGAATTAGGTGGCAAAACCATTTTCTTAAATTCTTTGTGTTGAGCTTTCAGAAGTGCAAGGCTATGATTTTTCCCATAGGCATCATAACCTTCAAACAGATATGATTAAATTACTCAAAATAGCTTACTTAGTGTCTTTTCTATGTTCTTCATGTTCATATCTTCTGTATCTTCTAAGAGTTTAGCAAGGCCTCATATAAGAGAATAGTGCACTTAACAATTGAACATAATCTTTGAGGTTTATTTTTAAGTGATGTCAGCATGATTTTTCAAAAAAATACTTCTGACACATATTAATTAATTTATACAAATAATCAATCTGCCAGCAATTTATGACAAAGCAGTTTACTGGGACCAAATACTATGAATCTTGCTTTATAATAAACTAAAACAGTTTTCATGTGCAATGTATTTAATTCTTGCATGAGTGGAATGCAGTCTGACTACGCTTGGGAGAACTTGGGAATATGAGATACTGTTTGAATGGAGCTCGAAAATGTGGTATAAAGGCACTGTTAGACTTTTCATGAAGTAACTATTCACTTGGTCAGTCTAACTTAGAAGACAGTTTTCTTTTTTTTGAATAAAGCAGTAAAAAGAATGAACTTTTTTTTTTTTTTTTTCCCCCAATCACCACATGCCTTACTGGCTTTACGGTGGTGTCTAAAACCAGATAATTATGTTGCACTTCCATTTTTTGTTGTTCTGTTTTAGAAAACTTTTTGTTTGCTTGACATTTTATACCACAGTAAGCTCTGAATCTTATTCAATGACCTTTTCTACATTTGTCAAGGTTGGTGTTTAAAATTTGTTTTCTTGCTCTGTAATGGGAAAATAATTTGACCAGCAGTATCACTTCTTTAATGAGTGTTGCATTTATGCCAGTTGTTCATCTTTGGGTGCCTAAAGGTACTTTGGCTGAGTAAGTTAATTTTTGTCCTTCACCCTCTTCTCATCTGATTCATGCGTCTCAGACTGCAGATACTGCAGGAACCCATTGCGCATCTGAAAACTTCACTATTCCACGAACTTACTCTATGTATCTCGTACCAGTGTGCATCATTAGACTGATACGTCACCATCTGGCTGTGAGTGTTCTGGTGTGATTAACGGGAAAAGGTGTTTTGAAAAAAAGTCTTATCAGCAAGATATGGAAGCAAGTCTTCCAGCTGGAAAAATTTAATTTAGAGAAATTGACTTTGGTTTAATGTGTAGACACTGTTGTTTGGCTTAATGCATTTTGTCATGTGGCATTTGAAGGAAATAGTTTATGTAAGAAATAGTCCCTTACCAGTCAAGTGACTTCATGTAGATAGATATGATTCAAATGTGATGCAATTGGAAGGGTGTTACATGTTGGTCCATAAGCAATTAAACACATGTACATATAATAACAACTATTTGATAGCTGAATTGAAAGTTCCCAAAATCAGTAAAGTGAATGCTATAATTCTGGGAAATTCACAGACATGGTCAAACACTCCTTATGGGGGGAAAAAAAAAAAAAATCTGAAAAGAAAAAGATTTTCCAGAAAGAAGCCCTGTTTATGAACTCTAGCATCATGTTGAATTGTTATTGGAGTCTCTAAGAATTTCCTCTTGTTATACTGGGTGACCAAAACCCACACATAGGAATCAAGGTGGTGCCATTCCAGTGCAACCTAGAGTCAGACAATCACCACCATGTCTGGCTAGTTGTGTTGTGCTTGGTACATCCTGGGACACAAGTGGCCCTTTTGGCTGCCAGAGCATTCTGTTGAGTCATTCAATCTGCCATAAACTCAGAGCCCCATGTCTCTTTCCACAAGGCTGCTCTCCAGCTATATGTACTTTGCATGTAGCTTTCCTTCTTCACCCTCCTAGTCCTCAGACTCACCGGCAACTAATTTCTTGGATAAAGACATAATTAGCAGGAGCTGTTATAATATCACTGACAGTTAACAAATGTCACCAGTGTACGTATCATTTATTTCAAGAGGGAAAAGTCAAAGCTTCTGTGCTATGTACCAGAGCTTTGAAAGCCAGTTTTCAGACACTTTTCCAGTTGAGCTTTTTTGCTTTACATGCTGGGGTAAAATATGAGGTCTCCACTGTTGTGTATCATTCGGATCTGTAGCTAGAGGAACTTCCACATTTATTTATACTCCAGTATAGTAAATAGTGCTGTGCATACCCAGTGAACTTCATAGGTGAGAAAACAGCATTCGAATAAGAACTCAGACACAGCCCCTTTTTCTCCTCTAGCAGTAGGTGTCTCCTAACTGTAGTCATAGAATCATAGAACCATAGAATCATAGAATGATAAGGTTGGAAGGGACCTCAAAGATCATCTAGTTCCAACTCCCTGCCATAGGCAGGGACACCTCCCACTAGTACAGGTTACTCAAGGTCTCATCCAATCTGGCCTTGAACACCTCCAGGGAGGGAGCATCCACGACCTCCCTGGGCAACCTGTTCCAGTGCCTCACCACCCTCACTGTAAAGAAATTCCTCCTAACATCCAGTCTAAATCTCCCCTCTGCCAGTTTAAACCCATTGCCCCTTGTCCTGTCGTTGCAGGACCTTGTAAATAATCCCTCCCCAGCCTTCCTGTAGGCCCCCTTCAGACACTGGAAGGCTACTATCAGGTCCCCTCGAAGCCTCCTCTCCACCAAAACAGGATGATGTTTAAAAACAACTGTTCTTTTCTTATTAAAGCAAGAAATTTGACTTATTGCTGGCAGGCTCACTAGTGTTTTCTTCATGAAGCCCATGTTCATTACCTTTCTATCTTTTCCCTCCCTTTGACCCTGCGAATAGGAATGAAAAGTGGTTATTATGCATCCCAAAGCTATTACTAGAGTAAACACAGGAAGTATGTGAGATGTTTAATAGCTTTCTAAAGAGGTTGATGTTTGCCTTTATGGGAGGAATCATTGGTCAATGAATCAAAGTCCTTCTTGGTTTCAAATTACCTGTCAGCTGTTCCTAAGTACTGTAACAATATTTTAACAATGTGCCTTTGTCCTTATCTAGGAACGATTTTGATAAGATTTTAATGGACATATTTGTGGAGACAGACTAAGAAAGTAACAGCAGATTCTGATAAATATATTTAAAAGGAAATTATGACACAGATCAAATTGTCCTATTTTTCAAGACATCTTTCTAGAAAAAAATCCATTTCTTTCTATCTAATGACGTGTGTAACATCTCGCAGACTGTCATCACATAGTTATCATTATGAAAGAGATTTTGCAGATATCTGAAATGCACTGTCAGCCAACAAAGTCTCAGTTTCCTCTGAAGAGATTTGCTTAATCATCATAAAATGACAATTGTGTGATGTCTTCTTAAAACTTAGTAGCTAGTTTAAAACACACAAAGATATAAACTTCATTTTAATGAAATTGAGTGAAACAGAGGTCTTTGAGAAAAGAAAAAGTCTAGATGACAAGGATAGACAAAAAAATAGAAAGGAGAAAAGGTGAGGGCTGGGAGGGTAAATCCAGGCACAAGAAGAGCAGAAGAAAGTTAAAAACAAAAAAATCCCAAGCACAAAAATCGAAAGGAAAGTTTGAAAGTAAAATCTGAAGTGAGAGCAAACACGTATTTTTTCAATACTCTGGAATGGAAGGAAGAAGCATATTAGTATAATTTAGAAATAATTTTGCATCATTCCCAAAATCTAAAAGACTTCAAAATAATGAGCACTCTCTTATGGAAGATTAGTAGGTTAAATCTGCATCTTGGTTAAACATGATTAATATTTTATGACATTTCTACCTTCTACCCAATTAATTACCAAAATTTTATAAGATCTTGCAAACTACCACACACTTCAAAATAACCGTACTTCTTTGCATTAGATCATTTCTGTTCCAGTTGCTAACTTAATGGAGAATACAAGCAGAAACATAGAGATTTAGCAAATACTAGCCTTTCTCTGTTGCTTTGAACTTTTTCTTCCAGTTGGGTTTTCTTAACTACATATTCTGGTTTGAGTTATAATAGATCACACTTTAGAGATTTTACCTTTCAGCTCAGTTTCTTCTAAGTACTTTCTGAAATTAACAGCATGTTTTTGCAAGCTGTATGCTAGCACTATTTTTCTAGTTAGTAGGAAGGATTGGTGTGCAGACCCAAGTCATTACTAAGATGTGCACACCTAGGTCATTGCTCAATGTTATTTGCTTCAAAGGGGCAAAATGGAAGTCTGCACCTGCAGGAAGGAGTTCAGGTGGCTCTAAACTGACCAACAAGGGAGAACCAAGTTTTGCCTCAATCTCTGCTTCAGTAATCATTGTCCAAGAAGGACTCTGTCCTATCTTCATTCTCAATCTATAGCATGAATGGTGTCAGTAACTATCTGCCATCACAGAGGTTGAACTCAATATTGCTTTTGTATACATTTCATTTTATTTTTATTATTTTCATTAAATCATTTTTAGTTTTCCAGTCTCCCTTATTTCCATACTCTTCCCTTTGGGAAGGAAGAGGTTAATAGAAAGCATCTGCCCAGTCAGCCCAGCCCTAACCCTTGACACGAGAAAACTATTGGCATGTAAAGTCCAGATATCTGTTTCATGCCTGTGCAGCATTGCATTTCTCTCATTTTCTCAAACAGATAAAAAGAAAAAGTTGCTTTACTAAAAGGTCACACAAAACTTGCTTCAAGGACTGAAGCTTTCACTGTGAATATGGAATAAGAAGTGGTACTTTCCCCATTTTATTTAGCTATGCAAAGGCTATCTCTCCCAGGTGACCTGACACAGACCCAGTCAACACCATCCATAAAGAAAATCAATGGCATCAAGTCACTAAACAATTACTCCATCTTCTTTAAAAATGCACAAGTCTTCAAAAAAGCAAGGATTCAGAGACTGATTAATTTGCCATTTGCCTGGGAGATTGCACAAGTTGCATTATTTAAGAAGTTGCCTTGCCTTTATGTCCTCAAAGAATGGACCAAGATCAAAGTCTCAAAGAATGTTA
>VWZE01026007.1:19619-39103 GCA_013396675.1 Eubucco bourcierii | reverse complement strand
AGTGTGTCAAAAATATCATACTGGTATAATCAGGGGCAGAATCAGACCCTATACCTTCCTATTTCATTTTCATTAGAGCAGTGGTTTAATCATTCATATAATTCTGCCTTCCATGTGCAATAATTGCAGTGTAAGAGCAATTTTCTTAAATGAAAGTCTTCTTTAAGGTAGTAAAACTGAGAAAAAATCATGAAGTGCTCATTCTTGGTACCAACAGAGACTGCAAATTTCGTGAACGTTACACGTAATGATATTTATTGAAATGTAGAGTTTTGCAGTGATGACCCATAAATACAATCAGCATGAGATATTTGAGATATTGAAGCTTCAATTTATTCATTTTTTCTGTGTTTTGGTGAACCATTCAAAATAACAAGATGAAGGGAAAAGAGGGCCATTAAAATGTCTGATTCCTATGGCCAACTCAGAAAGTGTGTTGTTCAATTCCAGAGGAATTCTGTCAAGTTTCCTGTGCCGAGATAAACAGATAGGGGAAGTCTCCTAGGAAATTTCTTTACATTGTTGTAAAGTAGAGGTTTTCTGAGGATTTTGGTAGTAGATTGGAAGAGCCCAGGAAAAAAACATTAAATAAAAAAAAATATTTTAATTGTCTGAAGCATGCAGTGTAAATTCAGTCCAAGTATGCAGGAACAATGGAAATAATAATTTCTAATGAAAGTATCAAACACTTAAGAATTTTGTATTCAATGGTTAAAAAAAAAATCAACCTTAAAAAAAAATGCAATTTAGCAAAAGACTAATCTTTAATGTTCATATTACTGGCTAATTACTTTGTTTTCTGAACAATTGAGTTATTTTATTAAATAATAATCTTTTAAGCACATTCAATACTTACTGTTTTGTTGCATTGGGAAAACTGTGATCTATTGAGGCAATGATCTGCCAGCTCAGTCAATAGCTCAGCCTTGGTTTGACTGGCCATAATGTGCATTAGAAGCACCGTTATAGTTCATCAGGTCAATGGCACTGACATTGATCTGGCAGTTTATGACACTTTAGAATAAGCTGGCAAAGTTGAAAAATATTGCACATATCATTATAAAAAAAATATATCTTTATGAAACAAGGGAATAAAAGGTAATATACTAGTTATTTACATGATAGTAAAAGATTTCTCTGATCACTTACATCTCAGAATTTTTCAGTTCTACAAATATTATTTTTAAATTAATAAAAATAAAAAAATAATGAAACTCATAGACTTCTTTAAAACAGCAATTATACTTACATAACAGGATTTGAGTTTAAGAAAGTTTGTTCCCCTTTGAATGAGGAAAGTGTCTACTAAAACCTGTTATTCATCAATATGAAGCCTTCATCATCAGTGCTTTCAATGCTTTCAAGCGAAAGCATAACTAGAAGGGATCTCTGCAGAACTCCTGTGAAGCCTCATGCTCAGTGAAGGATAAACATTGCATTTGGACGAGGGTGCTCAGATCTTCTTCTAGACAAGTTTTCAAGACATTCAAAGATGGACACGCTATAAGCTCTCTAGGCAACTTATTCCATTGCTTGATTATCTTAAATTTCACCTACCCACCCTCCAGCATCCAGTAGGGGACATCTCTCATTTCAGATTCTGACTAGCACCTATTGTGGTACATCGGTGCACCTTAGTACAAAGCCTGCCTTTGTCCTCCTGTCAACATCCCCACAGGTATGGATAACCTGCTAATAAGATATTCCTTCCATATCCACACACCAAAGCTCTCTCTACTCCTAGCTGATTCAATCCTAGCCCCCACCCCTTTTTCTTTTTTCTCCCCATAGGACCTGCACCTCAGCCCTGAACCATCTTGGTGACTGTAACTGGGTTTGGTCTGGTTTATCAAGATTCTTCATAGAAGGAATGACTAATCTCGATGTTAGTTGCTTGAGGAACAAAGAGTACCCTTCCCCAGTGGCTCCTGGACTATGCCCTATTCACTCCACATTATGTGTCACTGGGCTTCACCATTGCCTGGGTGTATAGTTGGTCACTACTCAGCTCATTGTCCAGTTGAGTCCAAGATCTTCTCATTAGAGTTTTTCGTAACCCTAAATGAAACATTTCTACTGGAGTCTGCATGCTATGAACAGGACTACCCTTTTTTCCTACCTAATTGAAAGAAAGAAAGAAAGGAAAGAAAGAGAGCAGGAAAGATACTCAGAAACAAAACAGAGAAAGAAGTAAAAGGAAGAGAGAAAGAGAGAAAGCAGAAAAAAAGAGTAGGAGAGATAATTATCACCCTATGGCTCCTCATGAGGGAGGTGCGGGGAGGAAAGGTAAAGATATATCTGGGCCACTACCTCTAGCCTGAGATGTCCCAGGTGATGTTCCCACCACTAGGCTGGCATAGTTCAAGTTTTCTATACTCTTTCTGGTTTGTTCATGGTAGCTCCAAGTGGCTCACACCCTTGTCACATTATGGGGGTGATTTCCAGGGAGTCTTCCAGTGTGTTTGCAGGGGTTTGTGCCTAGCGGCCTCTGCTTCTTTGTCATCCACTGTCCACCACACCCCCTGGGCAGTTGCTGTGGGCAGAGATGACATATCACGTAGGTTGTTCAGGATGACCTTATCTTTGTTGAGACACTTCTCAGTTCTTAATGTAATCATCATGATGACAAGGTGGTATACATGTTCAAGACAGCATTCCCTCAGTGACATTCATTGTTCTCCCCACATTTATGGATGTAGTAGTTCCATTGTGGAAGTAATCAGGTTGGTCAGTCTGCTAGTCACAAACACATACTTCTTTGTATGCTCAGAAATTACTTCAAAGAGGGTTTGCCCATGGTTTTCCCAGAGCTGAAGCAGTGGTTACCACTGTAGAGTTCCCCAGTTGTTCAACTTGACATTTTTGAAGATTATGCAAAATTTGTCATTCTCCAACAACTGGAGACCTCCAGCACCTAGACCTCTCAAAAAATAATGTTTGCAAGGACTTTCAGCCCCCTAGATGTATCTCAACTTATCTTATGGACCTGTAAGAGCTGAGATACCTCAGCACATCCATGATTCAAACACTCCTACTCAGTAATTTCTTTCCTTCTTAAAATCCCTCTAGGCATAAATATCTATGAGACTCTTACAAAGACTCAGAGAAGTAAAACCTTTGTTATCTCACCCTTATCTGCATTCACTGTCACTGTGTCACACACCTAGCAGTACACACATACTTTTACTGTTTAATCTTTTAATGTTAAGTTACTGAGAGCAACTCTTCTTGTTAGACTTAGTGTCTGTTGCCAGTTCTGTCTCTAGCTCAGGTTTACTTCCCTAAATACCATCCTCACATACACAGGCAAGTTTTCTAAATTTGTTCTTGATAGCTTGTCCCTGTTGCAGCCTCCTGCTTATTGTTTCTTACATTGCAGTTCTGCTGTAAGTGTTGTGCTTAGCCAAAATCACCATCTGCCATGATCTGATCATAGGTTGTTCTTGTGCTTGCAAGATCCTTCAAGATCTAGCAGTTCGTTTGGGTCATTTTTGCACCAAACAGGGCCTGCTCTCTTCAAATCCAGGGTCTGCATTCTGCTACTCTCTTTCCTCACTTCCCTCAGGATTTCAAATTTGGATTTGTAGCTACTTGATCTCAAGGCACCATTGGTCAGCCCATCCTCAATCTGCTCTTTTTCATTCCTAAACTGCAAATCCAAGACAACATCAGTCCAGTTGGCCCATCTCACACCACTTCTAGAAAACTCTCCTCTGACACTCTCTCCAAACTCCTGGGCTGCCTGTGAGTCACACTTCCAGAAGATGTCATGAACAGTAAATTTTACCACGTGAATCAGTCTACTTCAAAGAGCGTAAGGGAGATCTAATCCGTTCCCTTACTGTGATCACTCTGTCATTCCTACCTGCCTCTTGTACTGACTCGTCCAATCAGTTGCACATTCACTGGGGGAATTCCACACACCTGAGCTGCTCCTCCAAACGAAAGACATACTTTCTATTCTCTCCTTCTAAGGTTCAGTATCCCTCCATCACAAGACAGCAGCCTCACAAACAGTATCTCAGTTACTCCAGGAGTGCAACATCTTCACAAAGACATCTAACACTGATTGTTTTATCCCTCCTGAGAACTGTCTCACTTCTGCTACTTGCCTGTGTACTTAACACTGTGACCTCCATTTCTTCTTTCTTTGTTTAAAGATGGTTTTACCAGGCTGGCAAAGTTACTGGAAAAAAACCAAAAAATCGAAAGAGAAAACACTACAATACTTCTATGAATGTTCACTTGTTGTGCGTTGCTCAAAAAACACCTTCCAAATTCTGTTCACCACTGAATATAAAGATACACTTGAAAAGAATGTGATCCAGTAGGTTTTGCAGAACTTTGCGAGCAAGGATCAGTTGCGTGTGTTTTTTGTTCGCAAATGTAAGTGATATCAAAGGAAGAACATGGAAGATATGTAACAGAACACACAAACATCTATCTGAAATTACAAATGAGAATTTAGATGGCTCTTTGGAAAGGCTTTTATCAAATAGCAATATTTTTGAGGTTTATCAGCAAATAACATGTTATTCCATTTCTCACAATGTAGAACAATTGTGTCATATGTAAACACACACACACACATGTGTGCACACTGGCTTGTATAACAGAGCATTAGCATACAATGTGCCAGTAGATAAATGTAATCATTACCACTAGGCCATCTCATCACTACTTTTTCCCAAACTCTGTAAAGATGTGGCTTGATGAAGGTTCATTTCTATCTATATTCAAGTTTCTTATAGTTTTTCTCTCTTTTTTGTTTTTGTTTTTGTTTTTGTTTGTTTGGTTGGTTTGGTTTGGTTGGGGGTTTTTTTGTTTAGTTGGGTTTTTTGTTGGGTTTTTTTTTAACAACCTATTAATTAAACATGAACATGATTAAGTGGATGAGTTTTGGAGAAACACTGGAGAAATTTAGAATAGTGGTTGAACCTCAGCTGTATTTACAACTAGCATCGCACCACTGCAATCAGTCCAACAAGATGCACTTGTAGCTCGATCATAGATTTCTTTGTGTGTTATATTAATGTCTGAAAATTACTTTAAATGTGGATTTCTGCCTCTCTTTTATTGTTATTATTATTATCATCATCATCATCATTGTTGTTGTTGTTACTGTTGTTATTGTCATTACTGTTATTAATATTGATTTTACTGTCTTTAATTTGAAGAACCAAAAGTTGCATGATTTGGTGTGCAACTTGAAACACACTATGCATGCACCAAATATCCACGAAATACTGTAAACTGTTGAAGGGCAGAAAGAAGTATTATCAGAATTTACTTAATTTACTTAAATTACACAACTCGCATATTACAAACATTATATAACTCACATACATTTTCAGTCAATTCATGCTTTAGTTGTGCAAGTATGGTGCAATACGACAAATATTGAAATGAAAACAACTTTTTCTAAAAATATTAGTTAACAGAATACCCCTAACAACAACTAAGTCAATTTAACTCAAAAGTGGATACTTGAGGGAAGTTCAAGAACAGCATCAAAGAAGTTAATAATTCATGCATGTGTTTTGCACTGCACAGAGTAGGAGGGATAGCAAACTAGCACCGCTGAAAACAATTAGGGTAACAGCTTTGCTGTGATTACATAAGACAGTTACGTGTAAACTCGTAAGGAAAAATAACTTGTACTGTAGATACCCTAGCAAAAATGCCTTTAAGTTACTTGGTCAAAACCTCTAAATATTAAACTTATTCTGAAATAATCCAGAATTCAGAGTTGATGAGGCAAACACCTAAAAAATTGGGTAAAAGTATGCTTGCAAATAGGGCAGTGTTCTTCATGGCAGATGCAATTTGTTGGTTAAGGTGAGTGCAGTTAATTCCACTTTGGAAAAAAAAGTAGAAAGAAAGGAAAGCATGAGAAAGGATTTATCAATCTGAACAATTTTTCTTTGGTTGATTAATATTGTACGTTTCTGTAAGCTGCACAGGCAGTGTCTTATTCCTCTTGTTGCTGCATAGGTTGTGAAGGGTGAGGGACAAGTTCAGAGCAGCCCTTTCCTGCTCCCAGATAGGGACTTCTTAGAGCAAGTTAATTAAGTGCTTGCATGAGTGGCTGATGATACTTTGGATACCCAGGTTGCCTTTCTGCTTTGATACTCTGCTCATCTTCTCCAGTACCATGCATTTCTTCACTTTCCCTCTTCATTAAAATTATGTATATTCTTTTGTATAAAACTAGACGTTCCTCTGTAGAGGATTTGGAGTCTAATTCCATAATAAAACAGAAAGCTGTACAGCTTGGCTACATTATGCAATCACCATAAGGTTGTATCCAAAGCTTTTCCCATACACTGATTCCCATTTTTCTCTTTCTTCACATGCATAGCCCAGATCTGACTCTTCTTCCTTCTCATTCTACTATCAATACATAACAATATTGATTCTTCCCAGAGTTCTACAGAATTTGCAGAATTTTACCATAAAAATCACTACACTCCTGCTTTGTTGTATCAGTTGCATGAACTCTTCATTGTTTTAACAAAATGTTGTAATCTAATATGTTGCTACCAAGAATTTAACACTACTGTCTCCTAGTCTGTGTTTTCCAGAATAGATAGCAATTTTTACCTGGCTATAGCAAGCAACAAATTTTTAGAGCGATTCAAGAATCGTACATTATTGGAATGAACCCCCTTGAAACCGCTGGATCTAGCTGCCACCCATAATCTGAAAGGTCGTGAAAAGTCATTAAAGAAGCAGGCAGCTAAAAGAGTTGTAATGTCTGGAATATTTAATCATAAATGTCTAAAGTAGACATGTGTGTTTGTTTTCTAAACAAAGGCTGTGTGAACCTCTTTGGGATTTCAGTGATTCAGGAAGAAGAATTCTGCATTGCTATTATTTTAGAGATGATTATTTGCCTCTGCAGGATTAAAATTAATATAAACAGGGGCTAAATATTTTCACTAATGACTACAGTCCCTGCCAACCATGTGATTAATTACCTGGCATCTGAACTGCTCTGGGACTCTATCTAAACCCATCTCATAAATTAGACACATGTGTCCTAAGTACCAGAACACCAGCAAGAAATATGGGGGAGCATGGCAGCTATATTGTCATTTTTCATCTTGTTCAGGAAGACATTTGACACTTGAAACAAACATTTTCAGGTTGTTAACAGTTCTTATTCATTCTTAACTTTCACATGTGCTCTAAGGGTAGTTATTATTAGTTACAATACTAGTTAGATCGGTATTTCTTTAAAGCTTATCAAACCTCTTGAAGTCTCACAGTTGGTTTTGGAGTATCATAAGAATTATTAATAGTGTTACATTCCTATGAGTTGCATCTTGAAAAGCCTTCTTAGTCAGATGCTGAGAACTCTATTGTAGTTCAACCGTAATCTTCCACAATGAGTCAGATGCTGAGAACAGTACTGCAGTTCAAACAATCTTCCATGCAAAGTTCCAGTTCATTTCATCAGGGAAATGAACTCTACACAGATGGGACTGATTGACAGCAGTACCTTCGGTGTGCAAGACAAAATGACAGAAAAGTTCATCCAGATGGCGTGACAATAAAGGACTGTAGCAGCAAATTGTGAGTGTGAAACTGAAGTGCTTTAGGCAATCAGCTAAACGAACATGTTAGCATGTGGCTCTTACACCAAATTCTGTTATGCCTGTGATATACCATGAAGGCATACTAGGGAACATCCATGTTTCTTTGGGCAGGTCTACTCAGACCGCAGTATTAGTCAAGATATTCCTATCTCCAAAACCCCTTTTCTAATTAGATTCTTACATCCAGGAGTGCTATGGGGGGCAAATGCTACCTTGTTGAAAAAAAAATCTTAGTCTTCCTGGTTGACAAGTACTATAATATGATGTCCTTCCTATAATGAAGGTGAGGAAAGTCTGGCTGTCAGTGTTCCGACCAAGTAACTCTGATTGGAAGAACTGTTCCAGGGGGTGGGGGCTTGCAGTCCTAGTGGGAGGTGTCCCTGCCTATGGCAGGGGGTTGGAACTAGATGATCTTTGATGTCACTTCCAACCTTACCATTTGATGATTCTATGATTCTATACTTTTAATACTTAGTGTGACTGTCTCAGAACGCAAATTTCACTGAATCACATCATGGTCTGCAGTCAGCAAACCTGCATAATCTTGGGTGGAAATTGTAACCACAGCCCTGTAACGTAGCTTTGCCACTGCTAATAACAACCTCTGTAGCAAATATGTACGACTTCAGGTAGGAGCCTTTTTGGGTTTGCTCTGTCGAGACTTTTCTTGCTCTGCCTTCATCTTTGTTTTCTTTTTGTTTAGCTGTGACAGCAATATTTCTGGACCAGACGTCTATGGAAGGCTTGTTTTACACTTGTGCATTTTTGTGGTGTACAGCCGTATTTTCACACAAAGAGCAGTCATTAACCATGAGGTATTCATGACTCTAAATTTAACCACATGGTGGTGGGAAAGACCTGGTACAAGAACAGATCAGGAGACACAAGATGTGATATAGCGAATCATAGGCATGCAATGACAAGAGATGGGCACAGGCTTGTCACTGCTCAATTAAAAAAACCACATACCTAGAGGTTGGCTAAATGTGCTTTAAGGGAAACAAAGGGGAAAAAAAATGTTCTATGCCCATGTCTATCTAATATAGGTAGAAACCACACTCTACAGCTGTGTAACCCAAAGAATTGAGAGTAAAGAAAGAGGTTTGTGTAAAAGTACATTAGTAAACATAAAAATAACAGTCTGCATTGTAGAGTGATGAGAAAGAAGAAAACAACATGGATGTGATATTCTTCCCAGGAAATACTCTCAATGCTGACACTCACGACTGTTACCAGTATCAGTATTAAACCATCAACCTTAGAGTCTAGAAGAGCAGAAGGAGGATTTGTATAACATGAAGGATAAAGGTGGAAACAAAGAGTGTATACAGTCATTTAACTACCTTTCTTTTTTTCTTTTTTTTTTTCTTTTTTTTTTTTTCCCCTGAGTAACTCCTAGATGTAGACTAGCAATGATTCTTAAATTAGACTGTTCGGACTTCAATTTCACTGTCAATAAATACTTGGCTACATGCATAAATATGTACAGATATACATGACAAATTTCCAGTAAGTCCTTGAACACAACAAAACACAATAGTTCACTCAAATACAGAAAGTGCACAAGGCATATTACTTTTCAGTCCATACAGTTATTTTACTTTTTAAATTGTGTTTATAATTATTTAACAAAAGAGATCCAAAAACATTTTCACTTAAAGTTCTTGGGGAAAAAATGATAGGAAAAAACCTAGGATAGATTATTCTAAATATATTATTCTGGAGTAGTTCAAAGATCAATTGCTATGCAACAGCATTACATGACATCTTTGACTGAGTCTTTATGACAATTAGTTCAAAAGAAATAGTTCATCTCAAAACCTGAACCATAACTGGAAGCTAAATTAGGTTGAAGGACAGCTTGTCAGTGTCTCAAATTATTTATTATTTCCAGCTTGATACCAAAATTGCTTTTATCATTTTAAACCACATAATATTTTCTGCTATCTATCAAACAAGTTGTTATTCATTAGTGTGATATACATAATTTAAAGTAATTTACTGAAAGATCGTTTTTCTTCTTCTCTTAATATGGATCCCTGTTTTCTGAACAAAACAGACTGGGGGGGTGAAGGAATCTCTCATTAAATGCGTTGGAATGTTTTTCATGTTGACAAAGCAAGTATTGATCATAGTAAGTATTGATCAACATAAATATTTTGCTCCTTACACTAAATTTGAATTCCATAATTCCCTGTCATTGGTTGTACAAAGATTGCTCTTTGATTTTAAAAAACTGGAAACAAAGCCATAACTTTAGTTGCTCGAAGAATCCTTTTGCCTTATAAGCAGAAAAAAAGATCAACCAAATACTGACAAACTACAGATTCCTTATTTCATTGCCAAGGAATCTACTAGATTCTCTTTCACTGAAATGTAGTGGTGAGAATCCAAGTAACTTTAAAACAACCAGTTTTCTCTTCTCATCTCCCTGAAAAGTTAACTTTGACACCAGTAATCATGAAAGGAGCCCTATCTCTTACAGAAAACAGCAGGGAAGCTCTTTCATGATTTATTGAAGACAGTGTTAAAGAAGATGGTATTTTGGTCATGAATGACCATTCTCAAAGACCCTCCGACCCTGCACAAAGAGAACTGAGGACTAAGCTGTGATACTGAGCAACAACCTTTCCCCCAGTAGTACCGGGTTTTTCAATATCTATACATGAACTGGAGAAGAGTCAATGTAGTTGTAGCTCCAGCAATTCATAGCTATCTCTCTTAACAGATACTTTCCTGGCAGCTTTGATATGAAACTATTCACATTTAAACATTTATAGAGAAAACATTTGAGTTCTTTTATGCATACTGTACATGAGAGTTCTCAAGAAATTCCCACACAACTGTCAGTGGACTCTAGAGTGTATGAAGTATCACATATACATATACATCTAGGTTTATGATCTATCTTTCTTCATTACTGGAATGAATTTGGTGTTACGCAAGTATTTTGTGAGTGGAAAATTGCTAAATGAAGAACTAGGGAGAGAAGTAGTAGACTAAATCTCAGTATCAGATGGATCTTCTTTCTTCAGCAATGCAGGAAGTTCGATGAGGGCAAACAATTATATTTTAGATCTGTTCCAACCATTTCTGGAGTTTCTTCTTCCTTAAATCACGTGACTGGTTATTGTTTGTTATTAACATTGAGAAATATTTCTTCTGAGATGCAGCAGCTGCTTCTGCAGCCTATACAATATCTGGTAATTGAACTGCAACCTCAAATGCGTTGCAGATAACTTGGATAGCAGCTTCCTGCTGACAACTTCGCAACTTCTCTGAAACAATGTTCATGCATGTATGTGTCTAAGGGTGCAGATATTTTCTTTAATGTTGTGAATTTAAAACATTTGCTGTGCTAGGAGAACAGCATAGTAGGCATGCAAAGTACCCCCTATCTTTGTCTGGGGACTCCAGAACTGGTGTAATAAGAGCTCAAATAACCTCTAATCTATTTTAAATTACATAGGAATTATGCCAATGGAAATAAAGTGGAGAATTTTTCATAATTCTGGAAGTGAAAACTGGTACTGAGCTTTCAAAATGTTCCTTGGGCAAACTTGTTCAAAAATCATAGCACCTTATTAGTCAGGCATTCTGCTTCATAGTCTTTTCTATAGGGAGTATGTTCTTTTTATTTTATATATATCTGAAATGTTTATGTGTCTAGAACAGTAGGATCTAATCTCTGCTAACATTAAATTTCTGTCAATAAATACATATATTTAATAACAACAGTAATTAAATTCTGCCCATCAGATACTTAAGTGCACAGAGAGATTTGTCTTAAAATCAGAGTGAAGGATAATCTATTTGTTATGAAATATTCACCATATATCTCCTCTATCATTTCAACATCTCCTCAAGTTGTTTCTTCTTAACTATCTTCAGCATGCTTTTCCGATTTTCTAAAATATTTATAACCTTAACTGAGCCGTGAAATGTTACTCACAACAAGTGCAGTTTAAAGCCTGGTCTTTGTTCTTGTATCTTGTCTCACCACATGAAATAAAGTCATTGTTCACAAATTTCAGACAACACAGTGAGTGCAGAGCATGCTGGCAACAATAGCATTTCTCAAAACCCAAAAATGTTGCTGTGATGAAACCTCAACATATTTATTTATTTATTTAAGACCAACAAGTAGAAAAGGATTACAAATTAAGAGGGTTTTGCTAAAAATGCTGAAAATTAGTGTGTGTTACAACATTCAGCAAATAGATTATTCTTTTCTTTGCTCTCTTTCAAACAGCTAGACGGTGAAGCCAAAGAGCTAAAATAAGACACAAAGAAAATTAAACTAACAGGAACATTTGAGACCTACTTTACTGAATACTAGTCTAATCCTTCCAGCCATTAGGCAGTGCCTTGCAAGGCACTCAGCTACATCTCTTGGTGCTGTATTCCAAAATGAAGACTTTTTATTTGCATGTCTTAAGTATGTTTAATAAAATAAGAAAAGTGTGGTCATTATACAACTTCATGTGAGCTCTTTTCATGTAGAACTCTGACTCTAAAAAAAAAATGTCATCCATCGTTTGTAAATCTTGTTTTAAAAGTGTAATTTTTTACTTTGAGTATGAGAAATACAAGAAACGAGATGCACTTTTGTAGAAGTAATACACCCAACATATACTACATACTGCCATATCGAAAATGGCTCCTTCTGGTAGACTTAGAAGTATTGCAGTACAGAAGGCATTACAGGTTTCAAAATCCTAAAAAACGCTTTTATATATGATAAAGTTATCAATGGGAATCAGTATCATTGCTGCAGAGTACCTTCATATATTTATTGAAGCCAAAGTTGTTAACTCTGATTTATTTGTGCTTCAGAAGTGTGCTGGTTTGAGGCTAATTGGAATATTTAAATAGAGAAAATTATACTATAGGTTGTGAAAAGGAAACAATGGTGATGTCTACTTCACTTACAGACTTGCTGAGATGTTTAACAAAAGAATATAGAACAAAGATAAGAAGACACTCGGCCTTGCAGACACTCTTGGGCGGTCTATCTTCTGGGTTTTTTTTCCTCTCTACTGAGTAACCTCACTAACCACTTTCCTTCTAACCTACCTGGCCGATCCTCTTAATTCACCTTACGCATTAAGGCAAACCTTGGGGTAAGGTATAGGGGTGGGGAGAAGGTGGAAGGGTGGTTGGGAACCCCTCCTGGGGTCTCTGATTTCTGGGAGGGATGTTGTGTTTCTGTATTACCTTTAACTTGTATATTTCTGTAAATATTCCTGTATATAGTGTATGTATCTGCTGTACATTGTGTTGAGTTGTAAATAGAGCTTCATTCCTTAACTTCCAGCAGTCTGAGTTCTAGTCTGGGTCATTTTACAAAGTGTGGGAGGCGGGTAACTCCCAGACCATCACAAAAGGTTTGGCTGTTGGACTGCTCAGATATCAGAATGAATCTTAGCTTTATTTATTAGATGATGAAGATGAGGGAAAGTATCTAAACATGTTAATACATTAGATATCACTAAAGGAATTTACTGAATAAAGAAAAGCTTTTATGGGTAAAATTTTCAAAGTTTTGTTTTCTTGAGTATTGGTTGCTATATGGAGATGTTATGGTTTGGAGGGAAAAAAATCATTTTGATAGAGTAAAAAATATACACCAGCTTAAAATTATCTTTTGACATCAGATTGTAGTAAGAAAGGTGATTATGCCACCAGAAATTCCCATGAATCCATTGATATAAATGATGGCAGACATATGGAACATACATCAGAAGTCAATGGCAAGGTGGACTTCTATCATTTTTCCAGTGTATCAATCTGAGAGACAGAAGTTGCAAAATTTATTATTAAAAATAGGTGAATTATTATTCAAAATGATGAAACTTAGGAATGAAAGATTTCCCGAATGTTTATTTGGGTAAAGAGTGGTAACAGTTGATCAATGAAATAAAACAGGTAATTCTGATAGTGAATCACAATTATGGTCTTACAGTTATGTGGTTTAAAATCAACTTAAACTAAATAGTTTTATGAACTTGTAATGACAACTGTTATCTAATTGGTTTATTATTTCTTCTGTCAGAATACTTTTTCCTAGAAGAATCCTTTCCTTCTGAAATGGTACATTATACAATGGTACAATGAAATAATGGACTCCAACTTCAAAAATAAAGTTACAAAAGTTCAAGATGACACAGATCCTTGTGTTAGTAAGATAATTTAAACTGCAAAGTAAATAAAGGTTCCCAGAAATGAGACATTGTACTACAAATACATCTAGTATAGCAGCATAATAACTAAAAACATTAAAAAACTTAAATTCTGGTAATTTTCTAAATTACTGAGAACCTTCTTAACTGCATAACACTTTTCTCTTCACTTTTAAAATTCCTCCCTGCAAGAACCTTTGCAACTCTCATGGTTTCAATGTTATGCAAATATTTAGCTTTACTGTCACAAATGGAAGGATGTATTCTTTGAATGTTCTTTGAATGTTCTTTAGTCTCTTACAGTAGATTCTCATCCTTCTTTGATCGTCAGATAACGTTCTGTTTTCAATAACCCAGTTCCTCCAGTCTGAGTCCTTGGCGCAGGACAATGATTTTTTCAAGCTTCTCTGTATCTAACAATAGCTCACTGTTGTTAACATTTGCACATAAACTGGTTCGTTTCTATTTGATCTCCACTATGAAAGTAGACTTCTAACTTCGGTGTGCTAGGCATTTTCTAGGTTATGATACTGCAACAGCAACATTTTTTTTCCCACCTTTCTATGCTGAGCTTCTATTAAAAAAAAAAAATACATTTTCTGCTATGGAAAACTGAAAACAAAACAGTTTGGGTTTTTTTTTTTTTTTAAGTAGAATTAATAAATATTCTTACATTCCAGTCATTGTTTTAGTCCTGTCGGTACTAAGCAAAGCATGGTTAAATGAAGTTAGCCATCAAGTGACTGCTCTTGAACATGTTGCTGTGTTCTGCCAGAAAAAAAATAAGTTCCAAGTGACGATGACTGGTGCATACTTTCCTATCCTATTTAAACAAAGTGCCACTGTGACAGCTTCATCAACATGTCACATTGCTGCTAGTAGTTGTAAGAATGTTTATTGGGAGAAAACAGACTGATGTGAACCCAGGTATGGTGGGTGTTCTCTGTGTATACTTCAGATATATCATATGCAACCAAAACCAAAAAATCACTATTTCATGGCAATTTTTTGAGGAAGTTGAGTCTTGAGTTAATACTGCAACTAGATTGCTTCCTCTTGTTTTCCAAGAGTGCTTGAAAAGACAGTCCCTCCAAGACAGTTTTTTACTTTTCACTTTTCAGATCATAGTGGAAACATTTAGTGTTAGATTTGCCAACTACTAGCACTCCTATTATTTCTCCCCCCAAATTCCTTTGCCTCAGTCCAAATGAACATTTTTTTCCATGCAATAGTTTCCTTGATGCTGTACATATCACACATTTGTCAGAAGACTTGCTTTATATAATTTCACCTTTTTTTTTTTTTTTTAATGGAGACAGATGATTAGTATTTTACTGATAGAGGTGAGAATTATTGCCCTGTGGAAAGATGTACGCAGATGTTCCATCCATTTTGTCAATTCAGCATCCCAGTATCAGCAATTCATCCACTTAAAGACCCTTAAGAGAATGTCCAAAGATACGTGCATCTCAATCCACTCTACATTTCACTGGCTATTACTGTGGGGTTTTTTCACTTCTATCAAAACAGAGTGAGATGTGTATTATTTGCAGAGAGGGGACAGCATTATGTCATTGTGTTACTGTTTACTGTTTACTTTTTATTTCCTGTATTTTGTATGTCTTCCATTTTCCATTCTAAATGCAGAAGTTGAGATTAACTTTCCATTTAACTTCAAATCTGCATGCATCATGCGTCTACAAGCATGGCAATGTTTTAAAAAAAAAAAAGAGTACAATGTTAAAAAAAAAAAAAAGGGCAGGTAAACAAGCGAAGTGGTATAATCAATTACCTATTGTTCAGTCAGCAAGCATAATGAATGGTCATTATGGTTGCTGGTTGCTGATCGCCTTTTGAGCTGGAATTCAATGCCACATCAAGCTAAATCATTGTAGCAAAGTAGCACACCTAATTACACAGGAATAGTCACTTTGGTGGATAGACACAGTTAAACTCATGAACGTGTCTGCATAAAAAAAAATTTTAAAAAAGGGCAAATTTGTTTACTTTCTCAAAAATATTAAGGCATTTATATTTTATTTTAAAGGATATGTGCATAATTAATATATCTGTAAAACAGTTTATGGGAAGGAAAAACTTGGAATGTAGTTTTGTCATGTAAGAATTTTGTCAAATAAAATGAAGGTGCCATCTGCAAATTCAGTTTTAACTCTTATTTCATTCTAATTTTCCTAAGAGTGTAAACCCATTGTCATTTATGCTCATTCTCTTTCACATAAATACAGGTTTAGTGAAGGAACAAACACATTCCATACGTCAGTTTTTCTGAGTGTTGGTGACATTTTTTTTATAGTTGACATAGCAAATGTATGTATTTGTACAACTTACACCTTGACTGCATGTCCTTCCCTGCCAAATCCACTGCAAGTGAAAACCAAACAGTTTTGGACGACAGCTTTTAAGTAATGTTACAATTAATTTTAGAATAAAATAGTTTTCAGATCTGCTGGAAAACTGCTACTCAAAGTATCCATCCACATCTTTTCTCATACAGGGGGTCTGTTTATGACCCAGCTTTCTATCTACATTTGTGTGCACCCTAATCAAATTTGTGGGTAACACCAAGCTGCATGGTCCATTTCACATGTTGGAGGGAAGGTATTCCAGTCAGAGGGACTTGGGCCATGCCAACCCTCAGGACATTCAACAAGGAAAGTGCAAGGTCATAAACCTGATCCGGAACACAAACATAGGCTGATCCAGTAATGGTGTGAGAGCAATCTTGAGTAGAAGCACTTGGGGGTGCCACTTGATGAAAAACTCAACATGAGGCTTCAATATGCCTTTGTAGCCCAGAAAGCCAACTGTATTCAAGGCTGCATCAAAAGAAGTGTGACCAGCAGGATGAGGGAGGCAATTCTTCCCCTCTGTTCTGCTCTTGTGAGATGTCTTGTGGCTATGTGGTTGTTACCTGCCTAGTGGGGCAAACTCACAATGGTGTAATAGAAGTCTGCAAGTTTGAAAACTTCTGATCAGAGATTTTACAGGGAAGGGGAAAAAAGAAAAATAAAAAAGAGTCAAATTCCACCACCCAAATATTTACAGTTTTGTTATATACCTACACCTACACTCATAGATATCAGAGATTCTGAGATGGTTGAGGAAGCTGTTGAAAACCTTACCCTGAGACCTGCAGATTTTAAAACTCTTAGACATCTCTTGTCTGTTCTGATAAACACATTTATATGACAGAAGGAAAGAGTAATGAGAAACCTCACCTTTATGGAGTTTAATGAGTACTACTAACCTGTAATGTATTCTTCTATATTGTTGTATTTTGGTTCAGACATTGTGCCTCACTCTATGTCAATATTCCAGTCTTGTTTTTTAGCAGTAGAAGCATAACCGGTGGAGGGATAATTATAATTGAAGTTACCACAGGAANTTAAAAAGGAACCACTTGTTTTAAATCCATGGTATAAAACTCTGATGGAAACAATTCCCTTCATCTCAAGTGCTTTTCCTACAATTTTTTCATCAATTAAAGGCCTATGTGAGAACACANTTTTTTTTTTTTTTTTTTTTTTCATTCATTTAGAAATAATAATGAAGGCCATAATTGCAGTTCTTTAGTTTTCAACAGAAATTATAAAGTTCTAGTTTGTGAGATCTACTGTTTCAATGTAGCAGCTGAAGAACTGCTCTTTGCCAATGAAAGTCATATTTTAATGAATGAAAACAACTTCCATATTCATGGAGAATGACTCCATGAATAAAAAGGATAGGTTTTTGAATTATGAAACATCACCTGAGCTGTTTTGGAACACAACAGATTTGATTGTCACTTGAATACCACCTNTTGTTTTGTTTTGTTTTGTTTTGTTTGTTGTTGTTTTGTTTTTTACTGAGTAAAAAATGGGAGGACCAGATAGAGTGCAGAAAAAAAAAAAAAAACAGTCAGTATTGAAAGAAGAAATGAATTATGGAATGGAGCTGAAAACGATAACGAGAATCTCATTTGAAGTTGAACTAATAAGATGTGCTTGAAAGACTGAAAGTAAATTAATATAAAACCTAAAGTAGGTATGCCCCACTGTGACCTCAAATCGTATTTGTNCCTTATTTCCTGAGGAGGTTCTTGGAATCACTGTTGTGGACAATGCAAGGTAAAACTGAGGCAAAAATTCAGAAGATAGCATAGAACAGCTGGAGATTAAAAGGGGTTTTGTTTTGTTTTGTTTTGTTTTGTTTGTTGTTGTTTTGTTTTTTACTGAGTAAAAAATGGGAGGACCAGATAGAGTGCAGAAAAAAAAAAAAAAACAGTCAGTATTGAAAGAAGAAATGAATTATGGAATGGAGCTGAAAACGATAACGAGAATCTCATTTGAAGTTGAACTAATAAGATGTGCTTGAAAGACTGAAAGTAAATTAATATAAAACCTAAAGTAGGTATGCCCCACTGTGACCTCAAATCGTATTTGTATCACTTCAGCCATGCAAGATGTTTTAGGTGTAATTGAAGATATAATTCACATGTACATTTTCAGTTCCCAGATCAGCTGCCATAATCGTGAAACAATTTTGTTCCATCTGTAGTTAATATAATTTCAGTGTTACTTCCAATGTTCATTTGGGAATTATTTCAAAGTTAACTTCCCCTTCCCCTCCCCCAGTTTATTTCTTTCTTTGCCTAAAAAAAAAATAAATTCCAGCTAATATATGTGAAAACAAAATTTTTAAAAGGTAGGGAAAGCAATTCACATAACTAAAGTAAAGAAATTTACCTCTGCAGTTAGGAAAAAAAAAAATTAAAGTAATTTAGCTCACTTCAGGTAAGAACAGATAAATCTGAAGAATTTCCTCTTGCTTTTCACAGACAGGAAATTACTTCAAACATTTTGTGAAATTGTCAAGAAATTTTTGGTACTTTGGGGTTTGCTTTTGACTGTATTAGTCTTTGTAAAACTCATCAGAGTTTTAGACAAGAAGGAAATTGTAAATTAAACTTTTAAACTTAACTCTAATTTGATGATTTGGCAATAAGTCTTAACATCTTTTATCTCCATTTAGCTCTCTTCAACACTAACAGGTTATGCCAGAATACAAGATAGGTAAACTATAAAAATGTTAACATTTTACTGAGAGTTTAAACCAGTAGCTATAGCAAACAAAACACTTCAGCTGAATTTGAGTAGGCTAGTGAAAAGATGAAATCAATGAAACATTAAAAGTCGCAGTCTCTTTATGCCATGTTTTATGACCTCATCACATAGATCTCCAGGCTCATCATTTTCTGCATTTCTTTGTTAACAGAATGGGCTTGATCAGCCTCTTTTCTGTATTATCATTTGAACTGATGGATTTTACAGTATAGCTCTGTAATGGTCTTCAGTTGTTGTTATGGTTATAGGAGTAATGAAATGCATGATCTGATGCCATCATCAATCTGTATAAAAGCTATACTTTCAAGGTCAGTTCAGAGTCCTCAAAAACAATGATAACTCCATCAGTGGATTTGTAGGAACATTGGTATTTCATAGCCAAAAGACATGGAAGAATGTTGCACGCTGTAAAGTTTCCCCAAAGGAATAGGTCTGTCATCTTATGGGTTCATTTACCAGGCTAATGCCTAAAAGACTTTTTAATAGGTCTGGATCCTGAAAAGGAGAACTGAAAGCTAGTTCTGGGCACAGCTATGCATTCTGGGTAGAAAAAAAAATCCATTTTCCTTTGTTTTGTT
>VWZE01026005.1:12011-25194 GCA_013396675.1 Eubucco bourcierii | reverse complement strand
GGGGCTCTGCAGTCTGCAGAAGAGAAGGCTTCCAGGTCTCNATGACAGGACAAGGGGCAATGGGTTTGAACTGGCAGAGGAGAGATTTAGACTGGATGTCAGGAGGAAGTTGTTTGCAGTGAGGGTGGTGAGACACTGGTACAGGTTGCCCAGGGAGGTTGTGGCTGCTCCCTCCCTGGAGGTGTTCAAGGCCAGATTGGATGAAGTCTTGAGTAACCTGTAGTAGTAGGAGGTGTCCCTGCCTATGGCAGGGGGTTGGAACTGGATGATTTTTGAGGTCCCTTCCAACCTTACCGTCCTATGATTCTAGTTACAGCTATTCACTACTACTTACAACTATTCACTACTAGTTACAACAGCCACTTTCTAGAGAGTTAACAAAGACTTGTAGGCAACTCACAGTGTTAGGATCCCGAAGGGTTTTGAGATAGAAAGAGATGGAATATACTTGAAGCATATGCTCAGAACTCAAGAAATTTAAGGTAGGGGACAAAAATGGTGCTTCATGTCAGCTTAGGATGGAGAGGGAGGAGTAGTAGCAATGAATGTGCTCCATACCATAGCCCAGATCTTAGAAGCACAGATTTGGCCACATGTTTCTGTTTGTTAAATAGGCAGAATGTGGCTTGTGTGACATCTTCTTTTGAAGGTGAGTCGCTGGAGAGTGGCAACAGAACCAGCAAGGGAGGAATGCACTTTTTAACTCAGCTCTGAAATAGCGCACAGTGTTTGCTTCTCCTTTTCTGGATTTTCAACAGTTTTACTTGGTGACTAAGAATTGGTAATGTCTCCTTTTTGAGGAAAATGTTTTTAATTCCTTTTACTCTGTGCTGGTTTAGGCTCATTGGAATATTCTAATGAGAGAAATTAGGTCATTGGTTGTGAAAATGCAATAATGATAAAGTCTGTGTCATTCATGGGTTTGCTAAAAGGGACAAAAAGCTGAAGTACAAACAATTCTTGGTTCTTTGCTTCTGAGTACTGGGTCTTCCTTTCTGATCTCATCCACTAATGGAGTTACCTGCACACCCCCCACCCCNAAGCTCTATTTGTAGCTTAGCAATATGTACAAGCAGATCTATACACAACAGACATGAATAGTTACAGAGATAGACAAGTCAAAGGTAATACAGAAACACAATCCCCCTCCCAGAAATGAGTCCCCAGGAGGGTCTCCCAACCACCCTTCTACCTTCTTTCCACCCCTCTACCTTACCCCAGGGTCTGCCTTATGTGCAAGGTGAGTTTGGAGGATGGGCAAGGGGGATTAGAAGCAGAGTGGTTAGTTAGGATACACAGCAGAGAGCCCAAGACCAAGCCAGCAGCTAGAGAGACAGAGACTCTCTCTGTGTTATCTGTGTTTGTGTCCTTGTTCTTATACACCTCAGCAAACCTATGAGTGCAGCAGACATCACCAGTGTTTGCTTTTCACAACCTATAATATAATTTTTTTAATTAAAATATTCCAATTAGCCTCAAACCAGCACACTTGGCTAACCAGATAACACATGAACCTTGCGGGTTGGTTTTTCTGTCTGGGAGAGAGAGGGGGTGGCATTGTGTCCCTTCTGTCCTTCTTTTCCTTGTCCAGGAGGAAAGTCTGAACTTCTATATTACATCTAAACTGTATAGAATTGTATATAGATGTAAATATATAGTGTAAATATGCTTTTAAAATAAGCTTTGCTGTAAATGCAGCTTTATCTTACTTCCAAGCTGTCTGAACTTGTCTTGTAAATTATAACTGAGAGTAGGGGCAGTGTGAAGTTCACAACCTACTCCAGACTCCCAACTATCTCATGGAAAGATTCAGTTATGAGTTCCTGAACACAACCATCAACAAGAAGCACCTCACCTAGCAGTGAAATGTAAAGCTCTTGGTGTGGAGAAAAAAAATGCTAAAGCTAATTTGAGGCCAAAGAATCAGCCTTCATAGCAGTGACGTTTCTTTATTTCCTACTCTGTCACTGTGGTCAAAAGATGCTTTCTTTTCATCCTCAGAAGGCCAAGATTCTGTTTCCTGAAGGATGGTTTGTTCTGCTGAATCTGCACAACGCAGGGTAAATACTATCATTGCTTTGCTGTCCAGTCTTTGAGCAGTGCTAGACTTCTTCTCATGGCAAATGCCTGCAGTGCGTGTCCCCAGGGGCCAGGGAACAATTGGGATGAATGAACATTGCTAATAACAATGTGGAAATGTGTCCAGCCTTATGACATTTTCAATTCCTTTGATCTGTCACACTGAGTGGCACCACTACATTTCCACGTTTATGAAAGAATGTCACCCTTTGAGTGCCTGCTGCAGCCCTCTGATCTCAGAGGAAGGAAAAAAAGAAGAGGAAAGAAGGAGTTCTGCTCTCTTACTGCCACTATCTACCCACGGGAAATTCATTTAGCACTATTTCTGTGTGACTATGATGGGACCAAAATGGAGACAAATTAGATTCTAATCACAGAAGAAATACAGGAAAATATAGTTGAATTAAATAAAGTTGGTTTGCGTGTTGCTGTTTGACAGATGGCAGGACTGCCCTCAGTGCCCTTCTTTGGTAATAGGTTATCAAGTATAGAGTCTGCAGTACAAATACACCTTTTAATGAAACAGTCTACCCTACTTAGATGGCCAGTTTGCCTGCAGAATCTAAATGGAGGGCTCAGCCATTTCCCCCTGGAGATGAATTTCAACTATTTGCATATTAAATCCTAATGCTCTGATAACAGCTTCAGTCACACAAACCAGAGCACATATTCAAGTAATGATGCATAGATAATGTCAGGTTTCTGCCTCTATTTTACTTCATCCTGTGGGTAGTTGCCTCACTGCAGATTGCCAATTAGTTTGACTCCCAGTTGTATTCAGGAAGCCAGCTGGGAATGCCTCTGTAAGCCTTTGAAGTTCTCTACATTATCTACTAATCTAAAAAGCTTAGCAACACAGCATTTGAGTCCAAGAAATGAAATAGTTTTTTTAAAAGGCATTAATCTTCTCAAAGCTTTACAAACTACCAGACACAATTGGGGATCCCAAATTAATTCTTTGTCCTCTGTCCTCTCAGTTATTTCAGGATGCTCATCATAATTATTTTATAATTACTTTATAATATTTTATAATTATTTAATAATAATTGTATAATGTTTGTACGATTATATTATAATTATGCATGGTATATAATAATTAGTTTATAATTATTATTTTACACTGATACTGTAAAATAATTTTTTTTTTTCAAAAAACAACCCAAATACTTCCCCACCCTTCTTTCTTCTCTTGTTTCAATCAGTTTTCTACAATACTGATGAAACAGATTCAGAGTTGCTAACTTGTGCTGGTCATCATCTTTACAGTGAGGGTGGTGAGAACTAGCACAGGCTGCCCAGGTAGGTGTTCAACGCCAGGTTGGAGGAGGCCTTGAGTGACCTGTACTAGTGGGAGGTGTCCCTGCCTATGGCAGGGGATTGGAACTGGATGATCTTCGAGGTCTCTTTCAACCTTACCATTCTATGATTCTATGATCATCGGCAATAAACTCAGAACCCACCTGGCTAAAGAACTGATCTTGGTGTTTTGTGCATTAGAGAAAGACTGTCACCACACCATACTGCAAGGTAGGAAAGAAAGTGCCAGGAGGTTGTGAAAAATCTTGAGCTAAAGGTGAAACTTTTCTTTTCTCTCTTTCTTTAGCAGAAACAGCAAATGAGCACAAAGATAGAGTCGTGAAGCCCTGAAGTCTAAACTTATATTGCCTAATTATTCTCCTACTGTCTGATTTTCCTCCAACAAAACAAATGCTCTCACATCTGTTTATGTATGCCACAGGGTGATGATGAGAATATAATTAGTTAATAATGATATTGCACTTCCATAATATTAGAACTGGATGGCTGAAGGCTATTGCAGTGTCCCCAGTAAATCCAAGCAGTTGGCAAGAGTTTAGATACTTGTTCAAACTTTGCTGAGTCTTGCAAAAAAGTACTTCAGACCAATTAACAGTCTGCTGTGGCTCACACACTAATGACATTGTCTGACCCTTTAGTAGATCTCTGGGCCTGAGTTCTTGGAAGAACTTGTCCTCTGCCCTATAACAATTGAGGAAAACCAGAGCAATGGTTTGGTTATGTTGGTAAGAGTCCAAAACAGCATTTCTGCTTTTCATTGCTCTTGGTTTCTGTTTCACCAGCATTTGTTCTGGCTGTGCTAGCTTCATTTCCTTTCACAGTATGTACAGTTCTGTCAATGCCATATGTATGATACTTTTTGATTCTCTTCCTTGTCCTCAGTCTATTGACTCAGAAACAACTCTTTTCATTACCTGCTGTGCTGAAGTTCTAGTTGGTATCTTGGTTTCCTCTCTGGTGACCTTTTACATCTCTAGTCATTAGTCACTCATACACAGAGGAGCTTACAAATCTAAATATGCGATTGTGATCTCTTGCGGATATTTATCTCTCTTTTTTGCTCGTTTCCTTTGAAAAAAAAAAAAAGCATCTGAAGTTATTTAAACTGAAAGTCCATGACCACATTTTGCCAATGGAAAAGCAAACTTCTTTTGGTCCTGGAATAAATGATTCACCTTGCTAACATAGGAGCGTGAATAGGAGGAAAAAATAATACAACATTCTAATATATTCTTCCCATTCTTCATAAATTATTCCTTCCCAGTTCATTTTATCTTGTCTACCTCATCTTTGATGCCATCACTTTTCATGACCATATCTCTGCTTCATATCTTTATTTTTCCATTGTTATTTCAAACATTACAAAGCCTTCTCTACATAAAAGCCGTACAGCTATAAGGGTGTGAATATTGGATGGAAAATGCCATTCGTGACCTACTTTTTATAATACAGCATGAAATGTCCTGGGCTATTCTGAAATTTTGTCTGTCAAAATCATATTCAAATACAATAATAGTCTCAGACATGGGAAAGATACACATTTCCCAATTTGTATGTGTGTTTCCATCGTCACAGACAGATGGGTAGACGAACAGACTGGCAGAGACATAAGCATATATGTCTCTGCAGAACATGCATTAGGACATCACATTAAAAATCTTACAGTGCTGGCAAGTTATATATGGCAGACTTGAGATTAGTACCAGAAAGGTGAAAAGTAGATGCAGTCCTACAGAACTGTGCACTGGGCTCAAAATGAAAGAGTAAGTTTCAAGCTCCGTGAAGTCTTGTACAGATGTGGAGAATCAAAATTTTTTTGCTGAGGGAACAGTGTAAAGCTCTGCTCTTTAGAAGTGATAACCTATAACTCCCTCGAGTCAGCAACAGAAATAGGCAGCTCTGCAAAGCCACTAGACCACAGGGCAATGCTTCTGTGAATCATTAAAAGAACAGAGCATCTGTGGTGTTCAGAGGCATCTGCCATTTGAAAGCTGAGGATAAGGTTTTAAGTAGCAGTTAGGATGCAATTTCTTTCATCACTAACTAGTTCTCTATATGGACTGGCAGGTTTTGTGACAAGTGATTTTATTCACCATCAAAGCACCACTGTAATTTGTCTTTCGCTGGCACATATTCAAACAAGGAAAGAAAAAAGAGTAGAGACTACAGAAACCACACTTAGAAGGAAATCATATATAAAGGGAAAGCCAGGAGCAACTTAATTCTGGTAGCTTCCAGGCTTGGTGCAGTAAGAACACTGTCACAGTAAGAAGCTTCATACAAAACAGTATGAGATACAGAAAGCTCCAAGACTTCAAGAATATCTCAGGTACATACTCAAATTATGTTGCTGTCACTGAGGGTTAGAAAGTTGGTGACACCTATAAGGTTTTGTTTTAAAAGCTGCAATAGTGTGGATAAATACAGTCATGGAATAGGCACAGTGTTCACACACCATAATGCTTATGAATGTTTATGAAATCCATTTTACAGGTTAGGGTAGGAGCTACTTTGACTAGAAAGACATGAACCTTGGATGAAAAAAAAAAAATCAGATATTCATCTGTGACATTGAACCACTTTCAGAATGACTCAGAGAGAGCGAGCTGTTATGGTTCCATCTGTTTCAACAGTAGTGAACCATGCAGCAGAAGATGGCTGTGAAGAAATTCTAATTCTAATTCTAGCCTGGGCAGTTCTTAAACCTTTCAGGATGAATGAATCATGAAATCATAGAATGTTAAGGTTGGAAGGGACCTCAAGGATCATCTAGTTCCAAACCCCTGCCATAGTCAGGGACACCTCCCACTAGAATAGGTCACTCAAGGCCTCCTCCAACCTGGCCTTGAACACCTCCAGGGAGGTTGTGGAGCACAGAATCACCCAATGCGATCTATATAGGTATAGATATGTAAATAACAACCTTGCTAGGCTCTGAAAAAAAACAACTAGTTGTTGCCTTGCCAGGGCTACTCTTTAACACATTGCTGTCTAAGGAATAGGCTTTTGGGAAAAAAAAGGTTTATACCCTTTGACAGAAATACTCAAATGTCTTCCAGCCAGTTATAACAGAAGGCAGTTCAAAAGACAGAGGACATCTCTTTATGACTCATCAGACTTTTCAAAAGATCATGAGAGTTTAGAGAGAGAGAACTCTCTGTAAATTTGATTCCTCACAGGTGAGAATGGAGTCACTGCCATATGGCAAAAGGTCTCACGGTGATGCAAATCTGCAAAGCAATACTCATTGTTCACCAAGGAGTTACTGTAGAGGTATTAGGCAGGTCTTCAGGGGAGAGTTGCAAGATGTGAATGCAAAGTGCTCTCAGACAGAACATGGTTTTATAAACAATTTTTTTTTTTCAGAATTTGTCTCTAATTTTGCAAATGGAAAATGCAGAGCCAGTGTAAGGGAAGGGTAATGAACTGGTGCTAGATATGGTTTTCAGAGATTAATATTGTTTATTAATAATCAATATTCTGAACTCTTGCCACCCTGACCACTGATTTTAATAATACCTGGTTCTTCATACAGTCATGGAAACTTTATACAGGTAATAACATAGGATGTAGAGATAACTAGTAATGATAGAACATTGTCTGAACTCAACTGAACTGGAAGAGAAGGTTCCTGAGGTCAGTGTACCGCTTGCAATCAATACTCTACTTGCTCACTAGATGGACTCGAGGAGCTCCTTTCTGCTTATGGCAGAAGGCAATGGTGAATTACAAGAGGCTTGAAGTAGTTACTCACAAAATATCTCCTGACTGGCAGGGCTGGCTACAACTTCAGACAGTACCCAAATGGTTTCAGGGAATTCTGTTACTGTCTTGTCAGCTGCTGAGACTTCTGATTCTTCCCAGGCTGCTGGGGAAAGGAAGCAGACAAGCTCTGACCTGGTCCTGATCTCCTCTGGATGACCTGTGTATTTCCAGGACTTCCTGTCTTGTCAGAAGGTTTTCAGGTGCAGGCAGGATACAATGCCATGTGCAGTCTCAGCACAGTGTCATGCTGGCTTTGCAGGCCAATCACATGCAGGCATTTAGAGCCTGTTCCTGGTAAACTGGACACAGGCAGTTTCCAGGCAGTTCAGGATAAAATAAGGCAGTAGCAAGCACAAATACAATGGCAGAGCAAGGATAAAAGGGCAGAACAGGTTGTGTCACCTGCTCACCTCCCTTTGTCAATACAGCCCAAGACTAATATGCCCTTGGACACAGAATAGCCAATCAGAATGGCAGTTAGCCAAGCCTGACCATATGAGGTGAAGCCATAGGCTTGCTTTACGCAAATTTGGGAAAACAGAGGCCTTGCACAAGCTGAGCCTTATGTACTTTGTTTACCACAGTATGAAAAATAAGTCTGAGCAGGGCTAAAAGAGAGGTTTGCTGTCTCACTGCTTACACACATTAATGGATTTTTTTACAATCTTTATTGGTTTAACTACTTAGTGAATAGGCTAATTCACTGAAAACATTTTGACTACGTAAAATTTTAGTTTGTGCAGCAAGTAAATATTTTTTATAGATGTGAGCAATGTAAAGTGGGTTTATTTATAGAGTGGCCTGGTATTTATGCCATGGAAGATCCAAGAGTTTGCAGTTTAATAAATAGCTTTGCTATTCTGAATATGTTAAAGACATCATGGAACAAGTGGTGAATAAAATGTATTACATCAACAGCTCAACTCTGTGTTCTATACAGGTAATTCTGTGTCAGGACATCATCCTTCCTATTTACCCACATTTGCTACAGATACGTGTGGGCTTCTCTATGTCTTGTGCCACGTATTCTTCTTGCTACCTGCATCTCACCTCTGAACTGAAGGAGAAGGTGGAGAAGAGTGTTGGTTGCAGTTGTTAAACCCCATGGAAATGAAAGATGGTACTTTCTACTGTAAAAATCAATAAAACTGAAATACTTATCCTGTATCTAAGTTCAATTCTGTTTTATTATCCATCTGCTCCAGTTAAGGGGCTGCAGCTTTCAAGGACTGAACACAGCAGGTGGCCACATTCATTAAGAATGTCTGAAATCACATCTGAGACAATCAAGAGGAATAATTCTGTGAGAAAAAGGTTTCTGAAAAGAATTTGACCTGGAATGGAAAATTCCACAGCATGGCAATTAACACTGAATACATGAAGAAATTAAAATATATGTAATTTACAGATTAGTACACATACACACAGCTACTTGTAAATTCACCCAAAGATTTTATTTGTTGTCTTCTTGGCTCAGTTCATGACTGCATATTGCACAGCAGCAGAACTCCCATCACAGGCAGTTTAACAAAGCTCTCCTGGAGCTCATGTATCTCAAGACAGAAAATAATTACAAGGGACTGGTATCCCTGTTGTGTATTACTACAAACTGCTTATGAGCTAGAGAGTTATACACCTATTAAAAGATTATTTTGTTCTCTGAGTTGAAGGACTGACTGGTTCCTACATTGTTATAAAAGTGAATAAATAACATTGCTCTTGTGAAGGAAGATAGGGCAAGCGTGAGGTCATGAGCTGTGAATAGAATCATAGAATGGAAGTGACCTCAAAGATCACCTAGTTCCAACCCCCTGCCATAGGCAGGGACACCTCCCACTACTACAGGTCACTCAAGACCTCCTCCAACCTGACCTTGAACACCTCCAGAGAGGGAGCAGCCACAACCTCCCTGGACAACCTGTGTCAGCATCTCACCACCCTCACCACAAAAAACTTCCTCCTTTCACTTTCAATCTCCCCTCTGACAGTTCAAACCCATTCCCCATTGTCCTGGCATTGCAAGACCTTGTCAACAGTCCCTCCCCAGCCTTCCTGTAGACCCTCCAGATCCTGCAAGGCAACTCAAAGTTCTCCTAGAAGCCTTCTCTTCTGCAGACTGCAGAGCCCCAACTCTCTCAGCCTGTCCTCAGAGCAATGCTGCTGCAGCCGTGAGCATCTTTGTGGCCTCCTCTGGACCTGCTCCAACACTGGAGCTGTGGGCTCCAGAACTGCACACAGGAGTCACAGTATCACCAAGGTTGGAAGAGAACTCAAAGATCATCAAGTCCAACCCATCACCACAGACCTCAAGACTAGACCATGACACCAAGTGCCACGTCCAAATGCACCTTGAACACCTCCAGGGACGGTGACTCCACCACCTCCCTGGGCAGCCCATTCCAGTAGCCAATGACTCTCTCAGTGAAGAACTTTCTCCTCACCTCCAGCCTAAACTTCCCCTGGCACAGCTTGAGGCTGTGTCCTCTTGTTCTGTCACTGGTTGCCTGAGAGAAGAAGGTAACCTCCCCCTGGCTTCATCCACCCTTCAGGCAGTTGCAGACAGCAATAAGGTCCCCCCTGAGCCTCCTCTTCTCCAGGCTAAACAATCCCAGCTCCCTCAGCCTCTCTTCATAGGCCTTGTGCTCGAGGCCTCTCACCAGCCTCGTTGCCCTTCTCTGGACACGCTCAAGCACCTCAATGACCTTCTTAAATTGAGGTGCCCAGAACTGGACACAGTACTCAAGGTGTGGCCTAACCAGTGCAGAGTACAGGGGCCCTGGTAGAGACTCACTCTCTTCTGGATTACAGCCAGAGAGCGAGTAACTCCACCTACAAAAACATTGCCCATTTCATTAACCAAGTTTATTAATAAGTCATAGTTACTGTATGAATGTTAGGAAGGATATAGGATGGATGTGGCCTGGAGTTCACTGATTGCAAACCTCTCTCTTTGTATATAAACACATGTGCAAGCACATCTGGAGACATGGTAGAAGTGCCTAAACAGCATTTCACAATATTTGGAGTAAACAGAAGGGGAATATTTCATGACGCGTGCATTTTCCTTTCCATAGTTGTAAAATAAATGTTTTTAGGATACGGAAATTATCCAGTGAGAAAAAATTTGTGCCTGAGAGTTCTTTCAATCCCAGCAACAGGCAGAATTTATTTGGTTTGGGAGAGACAAGCATCCTCAGACAGTGATACAGAGCTGATAAAACTGACATCTGCCTCATCAGCATCTGCTCACTGCTCTGTGTTTGCATATAAATCACTGGAGAAGACTTTCATCCACACCCAGTGGGCCTAAGCGGTGTCAGCTACTGACTCCAGTTCTGAAGGAGAAGCCATGGCCAGACTGCTTCAATTACAGAAGGGATTTGGTAAAGAAAATATGGAAGGGAGGCCGAATGTTGGAGGGAAGGGCAGGTGAGTGTGAGAGGGAGCCTCTGCTCCTTTGTGCCTCTGCTGGCATTACAGAGACACTGTCAATTAGGTGGAAATCAGATGTGATAAATTTGAATGAAACAAGGAAAAGATGTGAAGCAGAAGAGTAGCAGGACAAGTAGGATTGCAGGGGGAAATTCAAGTCTTTAGAGCTGAGATCAGTTGCACAACAGAGGTGAGGACAAAGCTTAAAGGAGAAAAGTCCTAATTTTCTTTTTGCAGACAGAAGAAAGCTATTGTCACAATCACAAACTCTTGGTGTTTTCCCTCCTTCCCCATGCAGTAGGAAAATACTTTCTTCTATCCAGCAGGTGGAAAGAGCAGAGTATGTGCAGGAAAATACGGTGCCCTCTTTCCAGAGTGTGTGGAATGATTTCTATGGGGTATAAAAGAAGAGAGGAGCCATGAGCATATTGGTGCCACCCTGCAGCCATCACTAAGTAAGCAACAGCTGTGTTTGTGAAAATTACAGCCCAGCTTTGCTCCCAGGCAGTGTGCTTTCTCCTGAGTACCATTAATGAGGAAAGTTTATATAGCTGTGTTGAAGGAAAAAAGCTAAAAAGCCAAGAATTAGAAGTTTCAGTAGCAAACAAGGGAAATACTGGGTTGTTTATTTTTTTATTGTTCTGCAGTTTGGAATCTATATCAGTATACTACACTATCAGGTGTTATGCAAGTGCTGCAGTACGTGGCCAAAACAAGCAACATTTTGATAGGCTCTTTCACTGTTGACATTCAAAGATGAGAACTTGTCAGCAGCAGTTGCTCCTCAGAGATTTGTGTGTCACCTAAACACAGAACTTCTCCATCAGAGCTTCTGTGACGGTTTGGGAGTTACCTGCCCCACACACTTTGTAAAATGACCCAGACTAGAACTCAGTCAGCTGGAAGTTAAGGACTGAAGCTCTATTTACAGCTCAGCACAATGTACGAGCAAAGATATACACTATAGACAGGAATAGTTACAGAAATATACAAGTTAAAGGTAAGACAGCAACACAACTCCCCTCCCAGAAATCAGAGACCCCAGGAGGGGCTCCCAACCACCCTTCCACTTCTCCCCACCCCTCTACCTTACTCCAGGGTTTGCCTTACGCGCAAGGTGAGTTTGGAGGATCGGCCAGGGCGGTTAGAAGGAAAGTGGTTAGTGAAATAATCGGCAGATAAAAGCCAGAAGCTAGACCACCCAAGATGCTGTGGCCCTACAGACAGACTTATCTAATGTTTTGAGTTCCTTTCTTAAACATCTCAGCAAGTCTATGAGTGAAGTAGACATCACCATTGTTTCATTTTCACAGCCTATAATATAATTTTCTCTATTAAAATATTCCAATTAGTCTCAAACCAGCACAGCTTCTGACAATAATAGTCCAAAAAGGACCGAAATTGTGTCTGAACTGTGAAAGATCTTTGAAATATTCTGAATTTCACAGAATTGACAAAATCGCTGAGGTTAGATAGGACCCCTGGGGGTCATCCAGTGCAATCCCACTGCTCAGGTGGTACCATCTAGAGCTAGTTTCACAGGACTACTGCAGTTTCCAATCACAACAGATATCAGCAGTGTCCAGGATGAAAAGAGAACAGAGTACAAAGCATGCTTTTGCATTAAGCAGGGCATCAGATAGGCTTCCACATTAAGGTGACTGTCTTGGTGGATAAGAGAAGAGGAGGGATATTTTTTTAATGCAATTTGATGACATAAATGAGAATCCTACCATTTTTCTTAGTTAATTCAGAAAACCAAGGTACAACTGTTTGGTAGACAGTTTCTCCTCATTAATAGGCAAGAAACAGAATTAATAAGGATGGGAATCTCCCCCAGACAAACTTTATTGCCTTTTTTTAATGTGAGTTAAAGACGTTGCAGGAGGAAAATGAAAATTGCAGAGATTGGAGTTTTTCTGACTGTGAAGAAATAGGTAATGGTACAAAAGCAGTGTAAAAGGCATAATGATGCTGTCTACTCCCTCCAGAAGACCAATACAATACCTAAAGAAATGGTGAATGACTCATCACACAGCCTGGAGGGATTTATAAAGTAGCTTCAACACAAAACTCAGAGTATAGACAGTACAGTTACCTGCAGAAGGCAGAGAGGAGAATGCACAGGGTGAAGAAGACAACAAAAATATTACCAATCTCCAATGTGCCAGGGAAATCAGCAACATTGAGTGATTGCTGCTTCTTTTTTTCATAGAAATACTGGTCTGAACTTGCTCACTGAAGAAAGAGGAGGAGGAAAAAAAAATTGTCACCTACATTTCAGTTATAAGGATGGTTTAATTTGCAAGAGAGATTTTGCCAGCAGTAATTTTCCTTTCTGAAGAGGAATGGGACTTTGAGAAATGAGTCCAAATGATGTTGATTCCATAGTAAAGTATCTTCAAATCCATATGAAGCCATAGCAGTAAATTATTATATACATGGTCAACCTGTGACCCCATCCATCACTCAGGAAATCCTGAAGGGCTTCCATCATAGAATCATAGAAACATAGAATGGTAAGGTTGGAAGTGACCTCAAAGATGATCTAGTTCCAACCCTCTGCCATAGGCAGGGACACCTCACACTA
>VWZE01026005.1:278-11741 GCA_013396675.1 Eubucco bourcierii | reverse complement strand
AGGGGCAGAATTCCCTCCCTTGCCCTGCTGCCCACACTGCTCTTGCTGCAGCCCAGCGCTCAGTTGCTGTCTGGACTGTACTCACACTGCAGGCTCATGTTGAGCTTTTCATCAGCCTAGACTCCCTGGGCCTGTTCCTCAGGGCTGCTCTCAGCCATTCCCCACTCAGCCTGTATTTGTGCTAGGTAAGTGTTGGTTTATTTCTTTCATGTTTCTTCAGTTGATATAGAAGATGACATACAGTGTGTTGCTTAGGCAGCATCACAACCTTTCTTGGTAGTTCCCTGCTGAAAATGAGGGAGGCATTGCAATACTTAATTTTCTTCAAAGAGCAGTGTGAGGACAATAGAAAAACATGTTTTTGCAGAGAGATTCCTGTGCCTGGGACAGATACTCAAGTTCACTGATGGACTGGAGTCTGATGTAGCAGAATACAGGTAACACAGGCTTTATGGCAGAGGTGAAGAAAGATATTCTAGTGTTAGAAAAGTTCTTTCAGTCTGTGCATGTAACCTCAGTTATAACAAATAGTAAACCAAGAGAAGTACTACACTAAGCCTTTGAGCTCCTCTGAATTAGCAAAATCAAGACCAACCAAGCAGTCTACAGAGGAGTTTACACAACTACCTAAAAACTCATTATACAAATTCATGCAAGACAAATATCACAACAACTGCACAGCTTCATTCTACTCGGTGGACAAGTAAGAGAAATCAGGCACTAAGGCAATTGGGTACTTGACACAAATTGTCCCAACAGACTGCTGAAAGAAGAATGACAGTGGTTTACCTTCACCTCCTGATGCACAGCAAAGGCAATGGGGTCCCATAGGCTTTCTACAGACATTTGTTCTGCAAACCTAAAAATGTTTTTGCAGAGATATTGAATTCACTGTTATAATGTCACAAACATTGGTCAGAAGTATCACTGGAGTACCAGGTTGGGTGAAACTGTGTCTTTGAAAACTGTATACTGTTAGCCATCTACCCAACAGTGGCAAAAAAAAATATCAGAACAGGAGTTTCAGAAGAACATGTCCTTTAAAAAATCATTACTGATTATGACATGGGCAACTTCACAAAGACAGTGACCAACCATCAGAGAAGGTTTACCAGGAGAAGGCAAATGGTTTGGGTGTGTCTTTTGAGAACACTTCTGCCAGAGTAATTGGTAGGCCAGGAATAGACAACCAGGCTGCATAAGTGGTTGTGAAGTCATTTCTGCCTCAGGAGATGGCAAAGATTGCAGTTCATTAAAAAACATAGAATGCAGACTCTTCATTTTGCCAAAAGAGAATGAAAGAAATGTGTCAGGATCAAGTTCTCTCCAGAAAAAAAGGATGTGAGAGGGAATAGTTCTAGCATTTGATCTAGACTAGGAGATGCACAGTACCAGCAGTTGCACAAAACAGCTTGAAAGTGATAGACCTGAAACATCAGATATACCCTCTGCAAGGACAGCCAGGCTGAAGGACCAGGGTCTGAATTGCTCCCTACTTGAAAGTCCAAGGGAGGGCTGAGAAGGTGCTGAAGGGGCTGAAGCACTGCCCTATGGAGAGAGACTGAAGGACCTGGGGCTTCTTGCTCTGGTGAACAGAAGGTTTAGAGGTATTTAATCAGTGTTTATAAATATGTGAGGGCTGGGGTGTAAGAAGAAGAGGACAGACTCTTCTCTGCGGCACCCTGTGATAGGGCAAGGGGCAATGCATATAAATTACAACACAGGGAGTGTCACCTCAGCATGAGGAGGAACTTCTTTACTGCAAGGGCCATGAGGCACTGGCACAGGCTGCCCAGAGAGCTTGTGGAGTCTCCTCTGAAGACTTTCAAGACCTGTCTGGACGCCCAGAGAGCTTGTGGAGTCTCCTCTGAAGACTTTCAAGACCTGTCTGGATGCATTCCTGTGTGATTTGCATTAGATTCTATAGTCCTGCTCTGGCAGTGGGGTTGAACTGGATGATCTCCTGAGGTCCCTTCCCACCCCTGACACCCTGTGAGCCTGTGGAGTGGAGCACGTGCAACAGAAACCTCACATGCCAAGAAAGTGTAGGCTGGATGGGTGCTGTGGTGGCCTTTGTTAAGATTACATAACATCAAGATCAAAAGTTGTTTGGAAACCAATTGTACTCATTTTCAGAGGGCTAACAGGTGAGGAAGCGTAATAAACACTGCACTCACCAGGGCCCAGCACTATTCAGTTTGCAGGTCACCGCTGTGCCAGGAGTTCAGTCTGCATTGCTGCACAATGCAGCTAAAGTGAACTTCTGCCTTCCCAAGTGAAGAAGTGACACAATCACCTTCTGAAACTCCTGTTTCATTACAGTGGTACCACAACTGCCAAAAAAAGATACTGACAATATTAATGCTATTCAGAAAGAGAACTACCAAAAGCAATTCTACATGCATATAGACTGGAATTCTTGCCCCATGTAATCCAGTTTTAGCAGATATTTGTGGTTCAAGGGGAAGAAAGGTATGTGGCTCAGATTTTTAAGAAGAGTAGAAAAGATAAGAAAAATGTTTTTCTTAGTTTAATACCTCACTGAAAGTAATGCAGGAGATGTATTTCTAGTAAAATTCAATAAACTGGTCCTTTCTGCAAAGAGCTGGATGTAATTGAGAACAGGTTCTGGTACGTAAAGAAAAGCAGCATCACAGTTCTTCATACCTGCAGGATGAAAAAAATGTATCTCCAAGAGAACAAGGAGATGAGCCCAGTTCTAGTTATGAGCTAGCATCTTACAGAAAAGGAAGAAGAAAAAGAAACTCTAGTAATTTCATTCCCAGAATTGCCAAGCATCAAAAATGTTAGTGAAACAATGAGACTGAAGATGAGACACACCTGAAAGAAAAGGATCATATCCTTCTTCTATAAAACATGTGGCCAGCCAAAAAGCCAGAGACTCTACTTATTTAGAAGGGAGAAGAAAAGGTGTTGCAAATGCTGAAGATTCATATTTAACTCCAAGCAGATCTCATCCAGCTTCAGACTGCAAAGGAGAACCAACTGATCTTCATTATCGCTGGATAAGGAATTGGCTGGATGGAGGCACGCAGAGAGTGGTGATCAAGAGCACAATGTCCACCTGTAGACCAGTGCCAAGTGATGTCCCTCAGGGGTCAGTGCTGGCACCAGTGCTGGTTAACATCTTTGTCAGTGACATGGACAGAGGAATCAGTGCACCCTCAGCAAGTGTGCAGACGGTATCACACTGTGTGGCACAGTTCACTTGCTGGAGGGCAGGGGAAAAAAGATGTACATAATGCTGTTTTTAGAGAAAACATAATTTTAAAGAACACATTGCAAATTTATGTCAAATTGGTGACATGTTATAAGCCCAACTGCACTGCTCCTGACAGCAGACGTCTGAAAATGCAGAGATAGCAGACTATGATTGTCCAAATTTTTCAGAAGAGACTTCAAATGATAGAAAGAACCACCTGCTGATTTGCTACTCTGTTGGAACAGTTACAGACCTTGGACAAAAAGCAGCTTCAGTCAACAGAATCCTGGAATGAAAGAATACCTTATCTCTCCATATCACAGAGTAACAGAACATTAGAGGTTGGAAGTGACCTCCAGAGATCGTCGAGTCCAATCCGCCTGCTAAAACAGCATCATCTAGAGTAGCCTGCACAGGAACACATCCAAGTGGACTTTGGAAGTCTCCAGAGAAGATGATTCCACCCCTCACCCCCCCTCCCAATCCCAGGCAGCCTGTTCCACCCTCACTGTAAAGAAGTTCTCATGTTGAGGTGAAATCTTCAGTTCCAGTTTGTGTCCATTGCTCCTTGGCTTATAGTGCACCACCGAAAAGAGATTTGCCCTAGGCACTTGACACCCACCACTCAAATATTTATAGACAGTGATCAGATCCCCTCTCAGCCTTCTCCTCTCCAGACTAAACAGCTCCAGGGCTCTCAGTCTCTCTCCATAGGGGAGGTGCTCAAGTGCCCAGGTCACCTTGTAGCTCTCCATTGGACTCTCTCCAGCAGATCTCTGTCTCTCCTGAACTCGGGAGCTCAAATTTTGACACATGATTGCAGGTGTGGTCTCAGCAGGATAGAGTAGAGGGGAAGAAGAACCTCCCTAGCCCTGCTGGCCACACCTTTCCTGGTGCACACCAGGATGCCATGCCCACCCCTCTATACAGAGAGCAGAATCTGAGATCTGCAGCTTTGGAAAAATGAAGAAAGCCTTAGATCCATACAAAAGTACAGCTAGGATGTGTGTTCTTGCGGTAGAACGTGGAGATAATTTAGAAAGAAAATAAAAACCATGTCAGCAACACATGTTCTACCAAATGGAAAACAATTATATGAGCGTAATTGTGAAGCAATACTCAGCAGCACATCAAGACATACAATTTTACTGCTGGAGTGTAAAGGCTTCTATCATGCCAGCCCGTAAGTTTTGACGTTATTTTAACAGATGTGTTTAAATGAACTTCTAGCTCTCCGAAATTAAAAATAGATATTCCTCTTTGTCATTTCTAGATGAACTATAGCTACAGTGTATGTGCCAAGACATTATTGGTTGCATAAAATCTTCTTAGGCTGCCTCATAAGGAAGCATTAATGCTCCTCTCTGGAAAGATTCATAGAATCATAAAATGGCAAGGTTGGAAGGGACCTCAAAGATCATCCAGTTCAAACCCCCTGCCATAGGCAGGGACACTTCCCACTAGGACAGGTCACTCAAGACCTCCTCCAACTTGGCCTTGAACACCTCCAGGGAGAGAGCAGCCACAACCTCCCTGGGCAACCTGTGCCAGTGTCTCACCACCCTCACTATAAAGAACTTCCTCCTAACATCCACTTTCAGTCTCCCCTCTGCCAGTTCAAACCCATTGCCCCTTGTCCTGGCATTGCAAGACCTTGGCAATAGTCCCTCCCCAGCCTTCCTGTAGCCCCCTTTAGATCCTGGAAGGCTACTCTAAGCTCTCCTGGAAACCTTCTCTTCTCCAGGCTGCAGAGCTCCAACTCTCTTAGCCTGCCCTCAGAGCAGAGCTGCTGCAGCCCTCTGAGTATCTTTGTGGCCTCCTCTGGACCCTCTCCAACAGTTCCATGTCCTTCCTGTGCTGGGGGCTCCAGCACTGGACACAGGACTCCATATTCAGCTTAATTGTGAAACTATGGACTTGACTATCAAATTAAGAGTAGAAATTGTGTTTGGTTATACTTCTGTTTTCATATAAACTGAGATCTTCATTTTGACATCTACTTACCTGCAGAGGTATCATCTGTGCCAAGAAAAATTTACATAAGATAATCACACTGTATGAAGCAAGACCTGTGACAAATGACTGAGCTAGTGGCAGACACTGTCTCAAATCTATCTCCAGTGACAGCCATTTCAGAAGGATGATACAAACCTTCAAGTAGCCAAGCCATTCAAAAACCAAGCAGAGCAGGTCCTTGGTTTCATAAATTCTAGGAGTCGAAGGAGGAAAGTCCACGCCCAAAACAACAGAAGACACACACAAATTCTTCCTGGAATTGTGCCTTAAGAGAACACCAAAGGGCAAGTCACAGGGCTGGTGATGCAGCAAGATGTCCCAAACCCCCTTCCTACAGCCTCTAACCCAAAGCATGCAGTTATGAAAACACCAGACAGATGTGGGGATGTGCCCAATGCTGAGCTCGTGAAACACACCAAGAAAGCAATATTAAATCTGAAACACATTCTTTGTGTGGTGGTGGCCAGGAACCGACCTGACAGAACTGACTGAAAGGTTCATAAGGCTAGATTTTCCCTCAGATTTGAGGTTTCCCTTGAGGACTTAAGAAGACTGAGAAATGAACATGTATCTGCATAAATTAATCTCTTGGGATTCATCCAAGAGCAAACAGTTCATAGACTCGTAGAATCAACCAGGTTGGAAGAGACCTCCAAGATATCCAGCGAAACTTATCAACCAGGTTGGAAGATACCTCCAAGCCATCCAGCGAAACTTATCACCCAGCCCTAACCAATCGACCAGACCATAGCACTAAGTGCCCCATCCAGGCCTTTCCTGAACACTTTCAGGGACAGTGACTCCACCACGTCCCTGGGCAGCCCATTCCAATTCCAATCACTCTCTCTGGCAAGAACTTCCTCCTAATATCCCGCCTAGACCTCTCTGGAGGGCTCCAGACTCCGACTCCAGGTGAGCTTTCTTTGCTCACAATATACATTTTAATTGCCTAGCTCTCTAAACCTCGTGGTTGTGGAAGATTCTGAAGGGATTTGAACAGTGAAGGGAAGTCAGATGATGTGTTGCTAAACTGACCTGCCCCAGAATGTAGTGAGTGGCATGCTTAGCCTCCCTTGTGTGAACAAGAACCGATTAGGCTCAGCTTTGTTTTGTCACTTGTTTGTAGGCAGTCCCTTGCCTCCAAAAGCTAACAACACTGACATTTCCAATTCAGAGCAAAGAGCAGTAGCCAGAGAAGCTCTACCCATCCACGTGCTGAGGAAATAATGTGACTGAGCTAAGTCAGCATCAATGTCATGTCCAGCAGATGTATAAGACTATTTTGGCCTGCTTAGGCCTACCATGACAATAATACAGAAACTAAGAAAACCTTAGCAGCATAAAAAGGGTTGCTGAACCAATTCAGCTAAAAAAATACAAGAGAAACAGATGAAAGGGATAAGAGAAACCTGTGTCAGAGCTACAGCAGGAAGGTGTTAGACAAGATGAGAATGCCCTTCCTTATAATTCCATAATCTTTATTGGAGAAAGGATACTATTTTACTATTTTAGGATATTTTGGTGAAATTTTATTTGTTTCCCAAATAATGTTTGGTTTTTAAGTACACATAATGGGTAACCCCTATGAACTAGTGGGGGGGGACAGCTGCTCACCACAGGGTGAAAAGTCAGTTATTTAGACTGCTACCCAGATACTTGATTGAAGGACCAGAGTAAAAACCAAGGGGCCAAAAGGTTATTGATCAGATACAGTTATGTTTTCCTCAGGTTTCAGAATGACAGACACACAGTTTCCAGCAAACCTTTTATCACCATCGGGTGTTAGGCACAGCATAAATGAACTTGTACCAACCTCACCACCACCACCAAAAAAAGAAAAAAAAAAAAAGTGTGTTTTAATAATCATAGTTTGGATTCCTTAAATGTGAAATCTAAGTGATAAGTGTCTACACCCACACTTCAAATATTTACCAAACACGCTTGGTTAAGTTCCACACTTTCCTAATAAAACTACTGCTGAATTTCAAATGCATGCCAGGATCAGTCACAAAGACAGCAAGAGAAATGTTTCTGCTCTGTCTCATGAGACAATTTATTCTGGAAGTGTTCTTTATTGTTTTATTAGTATTCTTGCATTTTAGCAGCATTGCCACACTGTCCTGAGCACAGCATTTACTGAGCAAAGAGGTGAATTTTGTGAATGCCTGACAGTGGAGAGGTCTCTTACAGATTTAACGTGAAGAAGAGATGTGCACAGAGACTTTCATACACCTTTAAGCAAGAAAACCTTTTCTTTAAGAAAACTGCCGAGAGGCACAGGCTGCAGCAAGGGTAAGAAACTGTGACATTTCCTCAGCTCTCTGCCCAGTTTAATTACTCTCCACTAGGTTCAAAATAAAGTTACAATGGATTGAGGAACTTTGTTACGAACTGAAGTGTCCCTTAATGCCTCAGAATTACAAAGCTCCTAAAAACTTAGTAAGAGAGATGTTGTGCCACACTGGCCTGAGGCTACCAATGCAGCAGCCTTTGTAAGGAGATTTAATAACTTCTATGAGACTGCTATGGATAGGAAAGGAAAGGACAATTGTTCAGAAGCATCAACTTTTCTTTACATCTCTTTCTTGCCTTTCTTACAAGTGCATTACCTGACTTCATTAATAGATATGGGTAAAAAAATGGCTTTCTGGCCACCAAAGAGTTGTTGGTGGAGGGAGTTAAACCTAATTTAATATCCTTACCAATGACCTGGATGAGGGGGCTGAGTGTATCCAAAGTGAGTTTGGAGGTGACGCCGAACAGGGCAGGGCTGTTGATTTGCTGGAAGGTGCAACGGCTCTGCAGAGGGATGGTGTGCCCAGGTTGTCTGTGTAAGGTTCAACAAGGTGAAGTGATGAGTCCTGCACTTGAGGCACAACACCCGCAAGCTTGGGGCAGACTGGCTGGGAAGATACCTAGCAGGAGAGGATGTGGGATGCTGTTTGACAACTGGCTGAACATGAGCCAGCAGTGTGCCCAGGTGCCCAAGAAGACCAAGAGCATCCTGGCCTGTGTGAGGAGTAATATGGCCCTCAGGAGCGTGGATGAGATTATGCCCCTGAACTGGATGATCTTTGAAGTCCCTTCCAACCTTACCATTCTATGATATTTTAAACCCTGCAAATTTGGCAGAAATAGTTTTGACATGCTGCATGTCACCCTAGAGAGTGCAATATGTAGGAGCTAGAATTTACTAGGCATGTGGGAAAAAAAAAAAACCATACAAGAAAACCCCAACACAGCATTTGCAAAACCCTCTAGTACTAAAATATTTCTGGGCTTCCCTCATTTGGAATATGCAAATCTGTTCAAAGCAGCTTCCTTGGTGCTCTGCAGCACTGGAGGTGTTACTGAACTGTCAAGGAAAAATATGTTTAAAAAGATTAAATCATGGTCCTTATTCCAGGGAGTGTATGAAAAGCCTGGAACAGTCTTAAGGAACTTTGATACATATCTGAAAACTCTCATAGATGTTGTCCCAGGTGGACACTGCTCTCCAAAGGAGAGGAGCGAGTTGCGAGCACATAACCATCATTCTTCCCCACCTCTCTGGGTTAGATGTTGATGGAGAAAGAGGAACAAGTTTTAGGCAGAGTGTTTTGTTCAACTCCTTGTAACATTCACTCTTTCAGCACAATGCAATGCATTATTGTTTCCTATATGACTTCCTGAACAACACAAAAGTTTCTCATCAAACTGTGTCTTTATTTTACCATGCATTCGGAACCAACTTTGCTGTGATATTGAACAGCTCATTCATGGGGATCAGGTGCTCAAGTTCATAAACTTTAGAGTCAGATTATACTTTCCAGCACAATCTTGAACATGGGTAACTTAAGGTGAGATATCCAAAATCCTCAAAGCTGCCCTGACTCTTCATTCACATCAGTAAACCACATCTTGCCATCTACTCCATCTGAACCGATCAGTGGTGTTTGCTGAATGGGTGTCTGCCCAAGACAGTAGTGATTATTTGTATGTAGTTGACACAGATGACTGGAGTGAGGTCTTTTTAGCTCCCCATGGAGGCACTCCTCAACCATTCTTACTACTAACAAAACTACTCAAATCTTTGTCACAGGCAGGAGAATGTCTCTGTGCATGTTTTCACAACTAGCACAAAGCGAAAATGCAGAGACAGAAAATCACACAAATTTGTTGTTGAAGCTTTACCTGGAGTCCTGTGTGCAATTCTGGAGCACCCAGCACAGGAAGGACATGGAACTGTTGGAGTGGGTCCAGAGGAGGCCACAAAGATACTCAGAGGGCTGCAGCAGCTCTGCTATAAGGCCAGGTTGAGAGAGTTGGGGCTCTTCAGCCTGAAGAAGAGAAGGCTTCCAGGAGACCTTGAAGTGGCCTTTCAGTATCTGAAGGGGGCTACAGGAAGGCTGAGGAGGGACTATTGACAAGGTCTTGCAATGCCAGGACAAGGGGCAATGGGTTTAAACCGGCAGAGGGGAAATTGAAAGTGGATGTTAGGAAGAAGTTGTTTGCAGTGAGGGTGGTGAGACACTGGCACAGGTTGCCCAGGGAGGTTGTGGAGTACAGAATCACCCAACGTGATCAAAAATCACATTGGGTGATTCTGTGCTCTACAACCTCCCTGGAGGTTTTCAAAGCCAGATTGAATGAGGCCTTGAGCAACCTGTAGTAGTAGGAGGTGTCCCTGCCTATGGCAGGAGCTTGGAACTAGATGATCTTTGAGGTCACTTTCAACCTTACCACGCTGTGATTCTATGGTTCTATATGATTCTATGATTCTTTTATGTGTCAAAATGCTTTTTATATGAGGTTTACTTTTACATCAGGAGAATGCAAGAATGAAGTGGTTTTGGGGGGCATACTTTATCTGTATTGCAATCTACTTACACAAATAAGATGCTTATCTTGAAAGCAAATTTGTTTTGTTTAACACAAAGGCATTAAACCTGGGAGAAAAAAAATTAATCCACAAACACATCTCACTTATTTGTCCCAGAATTTAAACAACAAAACAAAGAAAAACCAAATTGAATCAAAGCCCTTTCATGTCCCCAGGCTGCACTGCTGCATTCTAGTGCTGCAAGGAGAAACAGTGCTCTTTCCTATTAGCTGGCACTGAAAGAATTTAAGTGACCCAGCAGTCAACATTTCCCACTGTGGAAAAAACAATTTTGTAATTGTCCTGTGAATTAGGGAAGTGAACTCTCAGAGGGTTCTTGCATCAGGTATTTTCTCGGGCAATGGTGTGGAAATAATAGATTTAATGAGAACAGTGTAACGATGTGGAATACAATTTCATTCTTGAGTAAGTTTCACATCTTTTCCAACCAGAAAGTGGATTAACGTAAAGAGTCAAGCAGGGAGCTAACCTGGAGACCCTGCTGCTAGACACAAACAGGGGAATGGACAGATTTGGATCACAGCAGACCTTGATACAAGGCAGGAAAAAGTGAACAGGGGAGCATGTAGAGGTTTAATGCAGAAATGACAGCAATTTTAACACACTGTGGGATTCCTTCATGTGTCTCCCCCTCTATTGATGATGGAAATCAATAGAGATTGGGTGGAGAACGATTGAGAGAAGCCTTAAGGAAAAGGCCCTGGGGGTCTGGGGTGATGAAAAGCTCAACATGAGCCTGCAGTGTGAGTACAGTCCAGACAACAAGTGCTGGACTGTAGCAAGAGCAGTGTGAGCAGCAGGGCAAGGGAGGGGATTCTGTCCCTTTGCTCTGCTCTCCTTAGATGCCAGCTGCAGTCCTGTGTGCAGTTCTGGAGCCTCCAGCACAGGAAGGACAGGGAACAGAGCAGAGGAGGCCACGAAGATGGTCAGAGGGCTACAGCAGCTTTCCTATGAAGACAGGTTGAGAGAATTTGAGCTCTGCATCCTGGAGAAGAGAAGGCTTCTAGCAGCCTTGTAGTATCTGAAGGGGGCTACAAGAAGGCTGGGGAGGGACTACTGACAAGGTTTTGCAATGCCAGGACAAGGGGCAATGGGTTTAAACTGGCAGAGGGGAGATTGAAAGTGGATGTTAGGAGGAAGTTTTTTGCAGTAAGGGTGGTGAGACACTGGCACAGGCTGTCCAGGGAGGCTGTGGAGCACAAAATCACCCAATGTGATCAAGATTCTTTTGTGCACCACAACCTCCCTGGAGGTGTTCAAGGCCAGGCTGGATGAGGCCTTGAGTGACCTGTAGTAGTAGGAGGTGTCCTTACCTATGGCAGGTGGGTGGAACTGGATGATC
>VWZE01026004.1:110414-243684 GCA_013396675.1 Eubucco bourcierii | reverse complement strand
GGCGCTGGCAGCACCACCGGGTTCATCCGAGGACAGCGGCGGCTCCGCGTCGCGGCTCGTCTGGCTGCCAACGCCGAGGCGAGGCTGACGCTGCCGCGGCCCGGGAGTGACTCACGGCGGCCCGCNCGCCGCTTCTGCACAACGGAATAAACGCCCAGTTTTCCGGCAAATATTCACCCTTCCGACACCGAGGAGGCCGTCCCCACTCCTTGCCAGGCCAGCACCTCCGTCGGAGGCAGGCCGGAGTCCGGCCCGCGACCGGCTGCGCTCCCGCACCCACCGTAAGTGACCGCCGGGTGCGGGAGGGGGTGGCCGTCTCTCGTGCCCCTGACCCGGGACATGTGGCCTGAGGGTGTCAAGCACCAACGGCGAAACCTACAGCCTGGCCTGGGCGGATGGGCCGTGGCCGATCTGCGGCCGTGGCCCTGAGCTCGACCCAGCTCGGCTCGGCCCAGCTCGACTCGGCTCACTGGGTGCTCATCCCGACGATGTGACCCGAGGTAGGGTTGCCCGCATTCATCCGGGCAGAAGAAACGCAGTAGAGGACCAGCAGATCGGTGGGGTGGAGAGAGAAAGGAAGGCTAAGACCGGGAAAGCGACCCGGAACCGGAGTGCCAGGGAGCACAAGATGCACCACTGATGATATGATCTGTTTAGCAGTCTGCAGGGTTTTAGCTGCATGTGGTTTACAGGGCGTCCTCGTGGCATGTCCCAGCCAGAACCTATGGCAGATGTCTTCATGATGAGCGTGCAACGGGTCTCCTGCCTCCGCTCAGAGGCCCCCCAGTGGTGTCGTTTCAGATCCTTACACCAGCAGTGCTTTTGAGAAACACGCCATGTGCATCACATCTTTGCTCAGAAAGAGAGATTTGAAGTGAAACCGTGGCAGCATACATCTTCCAGTACCCTATTGCTTTGATGCACAGTTTTAAAAGCAGTGGGCCAATAAAATTAAGAGATTATTAAAAACTTGTTTATTAAGAAACTCAAACCAAGAAGGTGATGGGAACAAGTACTGTGTTACCTGGACACACACTCAGGTTTTGGATGTAGAATGAAGGCATGCCTGGGTGCGTACTTACAAGTATTCCAAAGCTACTTGTCTAATATGTGCAAAAATGCTAAACTGTGGACCTATGGACAGGCATTATGGTGTCAGTGCTTCAACCTCAAATACATGTTAAAGTCCAAATTTCATTCATTTGAGAAAAGAGAGTAGTAGGAGGAAGAGACTATCATAATAGAAGTGCTGACATTGCTAACTGTGGTGGTGTGAATTCACTACTATAATAAGACTTCGGCTAGCAGCCTAATTCCAAAGGGGTGATGTTATCCATTAATAATGTAATCAGTTTGCTGACTGTAACATAGGAAACTGGGAATTGGTCTATTTTATTCCTATTTTTGGCCAAAAAAAAAAAAAAAAGATATGATACCAAGATCAAGATAGAAGAGCTACCTTTGCTGTTTAAAATAATAAGTGGGGGCTCTTGGTGAACATTTTTCACTTCACTGCAGTTTTACAAAAGCATATTTAAAAAGGGACAGCTAGTGAGAATGAAAGCTTTCAAGCTAAGGATTGGAGGATGGAAAGGCCCAAGGGGGGAGCATTGTTAAAAGTTTTCAGAGAGGTCCTGAAAGCACAATGTTCACTTTAGAAAACAGAAGTTTTCTCCTGGGTAATCATTGAATGAGTTTGTATTGATTTGCAGCTGCAAATTTAAAGAAAAAAGAAGGAAAGAAAAGAAATGAAAATGACAAATACTCTCTTAGTGATTTAGAATTATGCTGCAACCATAAAAATATTGCATCAGATATATGAAAAATAGGAATTGACTGCTTAAGCTTTTGAGTTTATATACTCAGTATTCTCCAGCCCTTGCATATTTATTTTGGTAGTTATTTTAAAAGAATATAACAATCTGACAATTCCCTAGACAGCTCACTCTCAAAAGTCGAAATAACATCTTAGGCGAATCAACTTGTAAGTAAAATCTTATTGGTGAAACGTTCTGTAGAAGGTCAGTCAGTGATGTTAGTGAGGTCAAAATTTTACCCACTATGAATGTAGTATTGTTGCAGAAAATTGCAAGGTTAGAGACAGAACATATTTCCTCTCTAGTTCAGGTTTAGACTTTGCAGCTGTTCTTGATAGTGTGCTGTGTGTTTAACCAGAGCCAAAGTTCAATAGGACTCTTTGGGTTTGAATTATGAATTTCAAGTCTTAAGTTTCTTCATATCAGTAGGAAGCCCAGCAGTATTAAGACCAAGGTACGTGAAAGTATGTGAAGACAATTAAAATAAAGCAATGACTATAGCCATGTTCTAACTGTCTCCTTCAACAGGGCGCCTTGTAAGTACTGCAAGAATACTTGGGTGTGTCTGAGTCAACTAGTTCTGGAAATCTCATGATATGCAGCTGCAGAAACTACACACATTCTTGACAAACTGTCAACAAAACCTGAATGGACCCTAAGGGGTTTTATTTAATTTGTTGAAATTTCTTGAAAATCATGTTTCCTGAGTTATATACAAGCTCTGTTCTACTTATAAATTACACGATGGCCAGTAACTCTTGAAAAGTAGAATAAAACTGCTCCAGTGACTACCTTGCTCATCTGATCTTCTTAAGGCAGCATTAACTCTCTTCTTAGACTTGCCATTTAACAAAGCATTGTTGTAAGATTACAACAATTTGTGAATGTACTCTGGGCAGGTATTGACCATCGGGCTTGTAAACAAACCCATACAAATTAATTTTCAGCACACGACCACTGGCACTATGGAGTAACAAATCAGAAAAGATATTTTGAGAAATATGGACGGTTCCAGAACTGCCCTTAAGCACTTTCTTGAAGCTAGAAAATAGGTATGATATAATGATAATTGTTTTGTTTTATCAGAAAAGATAATAACAGTTATTGATTACTGCTTGGACGTGTTACAAAACTTTATGGCAATTTAGACTGGATGTAGCATGTCAGCAGTCATACAGGATGGCAGTGGAAGTATTATGTGTTGGTTCTGTAAAAAGATGCAAACAGCAGCTGAACACTATTTCCCACAAATACAAAAATGAGAGGGCACTGAAAAATAAGGTATGGATACAGAGTATAGTAATCTGGATGCCAGCTGCCACATAGGAAGTTCTTAAACTACTAATTGATGAATATTTTAAGATTTTATCAGGTTAGAGGTGATCCAAACAATGTATTTTCACTTTTTTTTTTTTTTTTTTTTTTTTTTTTTTCTTGTGTTCACTTCTGGTTGCCACAGAGTGATTACGTTGGTCTAGTATAGATATTTTTGCTTCCATTACACTGTTCTTACAGTCCTACCTCCTTCTTTGTCATTAGTCATAGTTACTTAGCTTTTTAATTTGATGGAGTATGCCAGCTTTGTTATTGAGAGATTGAGTAAGATAGTGCAGAGATGTGTCCTTGTGTGTGAAAGCAGCAAGTGCAAGGAAAACAGAAAGAAGAGGGTGTTCAGTGAGCAGAGAAGGAAGATAGGAAATATGAGACTTGCAAAGGACTGACTGGTGATGGAATGGGGCAGAAAGAGGCTGGACCATTGACCATGCAGAAAGCAGTGGTCGGAGATAACGTTTTTATCAAATTACCACTTATTTAAAGTGTTCTGCATTTCTCAGAATGCAGCTTGCAATCTATGCATAATAGTGAAAGACTGAAAAAGTAAGGAGGCAATTTCCTTATTTGTTTCTTTCCTATTTTTAAAGTCTACCTGGCCAACATGTTGCCTAGGGTACACTTACACAGAATCTTGGACAAAACTAACCTGTAGTTAGAAAAAAAGTTGGAAAGAAATTTCATTCAGTCAGAAGATGATAAAAGATATTCGACACACTCTGCCCCCTGTGGAAGGTATTTATTGTCCATTAAAATCATCTATCACTAGCCAAATGCCTGACAAGAGCATGGTATGTATATCTACTCTGAAATCAGAGTTCAGGGCATATGTGTGTGCACACGCGCATATACATGTATAAAACTGCAACTCATACTTTGTCGTTCTGGTATTATCGTGACCTCAAACTCCGATGTTGTCATCTTTTTCATTTTTCACTCACTTCTTTGCTTTTGGGGCAGAAAATCTCTCATACAGTGTGGTCCAGGTTATACTGGAAGTCTCATGCAGGGTGGTACCTTACTCGGTGCATGATTTACTCATGTTGCAAAAGCAGGGTGAGTAATGGTTGTGGGAATTTAACACTATATTGCATTTTACATCTGAGGTTTCTTTAAAAGGTCATGAAGTTCACAGACTACCACTGGTATTTTTTCTATTTTTCTACCTCCTATTGCTACTATTTTTCTCCAGAGATTTGCTGTGGTCCTGGAGGACTAAACAGTTTTGTGAAATGATACAGAATTATATCAACATGCTCCAAGGCCTATTATAAACACATGGAGTGCATTTGTGAATCAAAGAGAGAAAGACCAGGGTTTGACTGGATGTGATCCCATACAATTTTAGGACTGTGGGTCAGCCTTGCACCTTTGCCAGCAGCAAGGTTTACAGTGGCTTAAGAGTGCAACATGTGTGTGTAGAGGGTAAGTACTGCTGGATTATTCGCATTGCTTTAGATAGTGCCCTGCAACATCACCCTTGAGTTGATCAGGAGAAAAACTGCTTTCCATGTACTTGTTACATACTCAAGTACATGCTGTAGGACTCAAAGTACAAGGGCAAATTTGAAATTAAAAAGAAACTTGCCGATGCACTAAATTGATGATGCAGGGCTTATAGTGAGAAATAGTCAATCCTGGTCCAAATATAACTTTCGGGAGCATGTGTACGTCAGACAAAGAAGGTCTCACAACGAGATGCAAAACAAACAAACAAAAGTGTCCAAAGTCACTACCAACTCATTATCTGATCCAGAAACAAAATGGAAGGGTTGTCTGTAGCTACATTTTGCTCAAACTTCACTTAGACTTGTGCCATAATTTGCTGTCAGTCCACACAATTCATGTCAGACTCTGAGTTGGGGGTTTTCTTACTGATGATTGTGCAGCCTCCCAGGGTTCCTGAGGTCTGAGGAGAGCTAGTGTACATGGATGTGTTTGCTCAAGGATCTTTATTGAGGGCAAAGAGGTGGTGAAAGAAGTTGTTAATTGTTACCGTATGGGTAAATGCTGGGGGTTACTGCAGAAGCAAGTCTCCTCTACTCTGTTCCAGTTCAAAGTCAAGCCATCTAGATGAAACCAGGCAAAAGTGTCAATGCAGCTGGCTAGTGACAAAGTAGATTGTTTTTGTATCAAGAGAAGGAATCACAAGGAGGAAGGTTAACATCTAAATCTGTACACAGGAATGGTAAGGGTTTTGGATCAACCCCCATTTTTATTGCCAGATGGCACATGCACTATAGATGTGCCGAGTCCAGTCTTGTGTTCTGCCAACCAGATCACAGTCAGTTGCTAAGAGTCTGATGCTTTCCAGGATAAGTTGGCCATCTTTCTAACTAGTCAATAAAGCTCAAACAATGATTTAATGGAAATTTTCTATCTTAAAATTGCCTTATTCCTATATGTCTATGTGTATATTTGGATGCGAATTATAGGACCTGAGGATATATGTAGGGTTCTGTTAAATTTTGACACAGGAGCAACGGCAATATTTTCCTATTAATTCTCCTAATCTGTAAACAAACTTTTGTCCAAGACTCTTGGCATTGAAAGTTCTTCTGAAATTGAGTTGTGGAAGTGCAAGAGTTCATAACCCTTCTCTTGCAGCAGCTGTTAGTGCCATCTGAATATCGAGTGCCTGCCTGCGGGAGGAGTGGTGAGGTCTTCCTTAGCTACTCGGGCAAATGCTGTAGGAGAGAGCAGCTTTGTTGCCAGGAGCACAACAAAAGGACACAGATAGTGCATAGGATATGTGTCTCTTACCTTTGCAACTCATTAAGTTTTACTTTTGACAGCAATAGAAGAGTTTTCCATTGCCTTTACCTTTTTAAAAAAAATTAAAATTTTTTTTTTTACCTTTTTCTTTTAAATATACATGAATCACTGCTACTGGTATAGCATGCAAACAGTTATTTAAAGAACAGTCTGATAAATACTTTAGTTCATGTATGGACTATAAAATATAATATACTGTATGGTCACTCACGTTAAGATTCCTTTAACATGCTTTTCCTAAATAACAAACAGCTCCTGCCAGAGCTTGTTAGCCATGTGAGGACCATGTGGTTTAAGCAGATATAAATACATCAGTAAAAACATTCCATAGAATTATAAATCACTATAATGTTCAGCTCTAGTGTGTTAATGAACAGTATCTTATTAACTACTCATCAAAATGATTTTTCTTTTACTTAGACTTATGTTCACTGTAAATTTTATTTAAAACCTGACTTTGTTTTCTTTTGCCAGACATATCTATTTCTGAGTCAAAACTCAGTCTCTTTTGCAAAAAGGAGGAAAATCAAAGAGGCATGATAATCAGCCTAAACTCATCCAAAGCACTTTAAAAATAACCAGCCCACCTACTGCACTGGAAGATTATATAGTGCAGTGTACAGAAGCACAGTGTGGAGTAGCTAAGGAGCTGTGCAAAATGTAAGCTCTTCAAAATGTATTTGTAGCTGTGGCTCTCTAACCGGTATCAGATTTGCTCCTGCTAGGGCATCTGCTTCTCAAACTCTCACTCCTTCACATCTTGGTGTCCAGGATGTTTAACTCTGCTTTCCATGAGGAAGGGCCCTGCACAGGTTTTTGTTTCCAATTTAGTGGCTTATAGTGGACAAAGTTGTGGCAGAAGGTGGTCAAAATAAGCGAGACGGTAGTGTTGCTCACTCACTGGTTTGGTGGGTTGTGGTGCACTGGCATTGTCACTTGGGCTGTTACACAGATGGCAGGTGTAAACTTGGGTGAAATTCTACAAGATAGGTCTTCCAAGGGATATAGGCATACAATTACCCTGTGTGGGCCTTGCTAGGCTCCACAAAACCAGCTGTCATCTCACTTTTAATTTAAGTGTCATGACTCTGCCAGGGGAGGCATCACAATCTGCCTATGGGTCCTGAGTGAGACCTTTCTTGGACAGTCTTCGCAACAGAGCCCTGTGCAAAACTGTTGGACTGTTTGCCCTCTGCTCATACAGGTATACTATTTCTTGATGAATACTGTGATTATCATGATGATATGTAAATATGTGATGTATACATACATTAATCGTTCTAACCTAAATAGCTAATTTAAAATATTTTTTTCCCTGCTTTTCCCACCACTATGCTTGGTCTCTGTTATTGTAAACCCCTGCTTTTGTGTTCTTGTAGCCAGCCTTTGTTAGTGTTTTACCTTTAACTGGTGTACATAGTTGGCCAATTTATCTAATTTCCCACTAAACAGTCTATTGGTAAAAGAACTTTTGGCATGTGATCAACATACACTACAAAAGATACTATTCACAGTTTAGGCCTAGTGGTCACATCACTCTGTCTGAGGGGAATTTTGCACCAAAGTAGGTTTTGAAGTTAACCAAAACAAAGGGAATTTTCCCGTGATAGACCAAACAGAATGTACAGTGCAGGGAAATGAGGAAATCCAGTCTCAAGGTTTTCAGAATCACACTGATTTTGAAAGAGTTAATTACCTGGCCACAGTTGTATCTTAATAATGTAATGCAAATTGGCATTTCCTCTGCATATCTCTGCTACGGAATTTGATGAAACAGCTTTTGTTTGTTCACACTTGTCTCTCTTAAAATTTGTACCTCTTCAGTAAGTGGTATTTTTTTTCTGCAACAGCTTGCACTTTCTTGTCTATGCAGATAGAAGTCAAGTTATCCTATCACTTTCAATTATAATTTTCAGCCTGATTAAAAAAAAAAGAATACATAGACTTCTGCTGCTCCCAACAAAAGGATTGTAACCAGTTTCCATATTGAAATTTGCTAATTTATCTCTATGCAGAAGTTGGTCACTACAGAAATGGAGGGGTTTGCATAACCCTATTATGATATTAGCCTCTTAATACACTTTTGAATACATTTTGTGGAGATGGGAAAAAGCAATTGATAGTGTGAGTCCAAGTTAACACATGGATTTGCCTTCATTGTTTCCAAAGGAAAGGAAACTCTCTACTTCTTTCCAATGTTTTGAAGACTGTTGGTGCCCTTTGGTAGTAAATAGGTAGTAAGTAGGCTATCTGAATCAGGGCTGCCTAGACTGTGAACTTCAGATTATTCAAATGAAGCATTTTACTTAGTTGAGCTACATGTTGGTGGGATTTGAAAAGACCTCAATGTGCATGGGGAGAGAGGAACCTACTGTAGCTCTTTTGGGTCTTGACCTGCCCAAGATTGAAGTATGAATAAGCATGTTCCACTGACTGCTGAGAAATTTCCCATTAGGCTCTTTCAGAAGTTTTTTTTTTCAGATTGTGTTGTGATTTTAAGCAGTTTCTGTCCTAGTGTACAGTGTAGAAAGTAGTATGTGCGCATACAGTGAGCTTCCTAAGTCAATGCATAGCATCACATGTATTTGGTTAATATTATAACTTGAAGTTTAGTGGGGATTTTTCTAGTAACAGAAAACAAGAAAAACCCTCTAAATTTATAGAAAAGAGAATGATTAATTCTGCTGTGATACAGGGAAATAGACACTCCATCCTTTTTTCTACCAACGTTTGCTTTCCACTAACGAAATTGTGTTTAGGAGAGACCTCTTGTATTTTTTTCTAGCATGCCTTACAAGAGTGGCAGAAAGAAGGTTTTGCAGGGAGGTTGTTATGCAATTATTGCTTTGTATATTCCTGTTTATAAGCCTTAATTCTGCACTGATTTTTTTTGATGTGTTTTTGTTTAAATCCTTAAAAAGATGTTGTTCCCTCACTGAATGTGTTTTTCCTCCTAAACACAAACTGTAAATACATACACAGATCTTATGTGATTCTTTGAGTCAGTTGCTTCCAACTCTCATGTTCTATGCTAGGCAAATTTAGAAATTATTATCAAAACTCATAAGCTCAGAGAAGAAAGCTCCCTGACTGGTATTTGCCATGGAAATCACAAGTTTTACCATCTAAGTGTATATGTAAAAGAAAAATCCCAGAAATAACAGACAAGTAGAATTTTACTGGGTTGTTAAGATAGAGTGACATCTGTTTTTTATTGCATTTAATGATTCCTAATATTATGTGCAATTTGTGTTATGTAACCATTATTATTAATCTGTATCTCCTATTTCAAATCAGTTTTCCAATGCTTTTTTTCTGCCCCACAATCATATCTTGAGGTGGTATCTGGTTATATATTTATGCATACTAAAATAAAACTAAAGGTATTCTTCTATATTAAGAATTTTTGAAGTACTTGGAGATGGATTCTATGTTCTCCATGAAGTAACTATTGTTCTAATCATTACCAGGAATTGAACCTGGAACTACTAGGGCTAGAGAATAGCTTGACAATTTGAGCTCAAAAGGGCTAAATCTTCTGGCTAACAGTTATAGGACAATCATGCCTTTTGTGGCTCTGGCAGAAGTTACAAGTTGGAGAGGGAGTTATGCTTGTGCAATTCAAAATTGTCAGTGAAATCCAAGGGAATCTGGGGGTTTGTAGGGAATGCAACAGTGAACTCTTCCAGGAGCTTCCCAGTAAGCATGAAAGAATTTTTCTTTTTGTTTTGTGTGTGTGTGTGTGTGTGTGTGCACGTTGTTGTTTGTGTGTGTGTGATGGATAGTGAGAAATCCTAACACCTGACATCCTTCTGGCTAAGTGCATTCTTCAGTTTTTCATCAGTAGTGGTGGAGTCCATCAGTGAGTCCTTTCAGGAGTAACCAGCTGGCATTTTTTAAATCCTTGTCTGTGTATCATGTAAAGCTCAGTGTTACCACTCTAAAGAAAGACCTTGAAAAGTTAAATGCCATTGGAATTTAGTAATGTAGGCCAGAGTGTAAACTGTGGTTAATTTGAGCTGAGACCTGATTTAAAGAAAGAACCTGAAATTGATTAAACTCTGCCTTTAGCTAGATAAAAATGAGTTTGAAGCAGATTTATATAAAACAGTTAAAAGCTTCCTTCTTGTTGTCAGCTTTCAAAATGAAACTTGTCAAGTCTGGCAGAAAGAACTTCAAGGCAGATCTGATTCTAAACTGCGAAAAACAAACCCAAAGGAGCAAATAGTAGTATGGACCATCTCATCTTTGTTCATTTAAATGAGTTTTCCTAGTGAAGGCTATGACTTTATGGCCTCCGTTTTCATATGCCAAACCATTCTTCTGCAGACTACAATTCTTCATGAATTGTGTCTCATAGCTTTGTCTAGCACAGAAATTTCTGCTCTGCTGCTTGGCTTATCTTCTAGTGGCCTTCATGAATCTTCTCTGACATTTACTGTGTGTAATGGTAAGAACATAAACCAAGGGCAAAACTCAAAAAGATAGTTTTGGATTCAGTAAGAAACTGTCTGAGAGAGAATTGAAATGGAGACAGCACAGCCTAACAGTTAGAATGATGTCAGACTTCTTGCTGGAATCTGCTCCTGTCTGTAACTTTGAATGGCACATGACTTCTTTGTGCCACACAAGCAGTTTGGTCTACTGCATGCACAGCCACAGTTTGGTGGCAGTGTGGTGCACCTTTCTGTTACTGATTTGGACATCCATTCTGTAGTCCCAACAATGAATGAAAAGGGAGAGTCATACAGTCTTCAACAAATGCTACTGAAATGTTTACCAAACAACAATGTTGATTTTACTTAGTGTCATATTGGAAAGCCATTTTAGAACATGTTTGGGCTTTGACATCTATTCTCATTATTTTTTCCCATATGCTTTTGTATATCAAACAAGGTCATGTTAGTGACCACAGGCACGAGTCTCCATTCCATTGCACTGGTTGTATGCCAGAATAACTCCACTGATTATCACAGTATAAAAGACTAATGAATTGTGGTGAAAAAATTGATCCCCACCCATATTCTGATGTTGGAGCAACTTACTATTTAGTGCTAAAACATTTCAGTCTTTAGAAACAACACTTCTATCAGTCATATTACAGATCTAGAGTTTGCCATCTCATAACTTGCTAGAACTGCTGCAAATGCTGGAAAGCGAACATGTCCTTAATTATGGCAAATCACGAGATACTTGATCCTTAAGTTTGATAGTCCTGTCTGAGGGTTAGCTAGTGCTTTTATGTATTGACTTCAATGTTGAAACCCATAACTGTTCCCTTCAATCTCTGTTTTAGGAATAATTTCCATCGATGTAGGCTATTAGTTCCTTTTAAAAGGAACAGTTTAAAATCTGTGTCAGACTTGTGATATTACAAACTAAGTTATTGGAGCCTCTGAGAAGGTAAACAAGGTAGAAGTTAGATGCAGAATGTTTCATGGGTCTCTAAATTGTTCCATAGATTTAGAAGTAAAACTGAGGTCTCTTATAATTTCAACAGTAATATATATGTACAACATATAGATTGTAAATAATTAGGTTTCTATTATTACATACATACAGTTTCTCTAACGAGCAACATACTGCTGTGTTTGTGATATGAGGGAAGCATTGCACTATCTTTAAATTTCTGATGCTAACAAACCTGTTTCTATTAAAATCAGTTGTAAAGTTTTACTTTATAGCAAAAGGAGGAATCTCATTATTCTTGATCGTCATACTCCTGACAACTAACTTGTGAAACCAAGATGGAGTGTAGTCTCAAAGGGCAGATCATTGAACAACTATGGGTGTGTAAAATGTGTAGGGGTCTGTTGTATATGAGAATTTGTTATGGCACAGACTTCATGCGTGACCTTTAGACTAGCTGAAATGGTTCCCTTCTGAATCTGTAAACTAGACATAGCAGCACACAGAAGCATAGAATCATCCTTATGAGTGATATGCTTAGATAATATTCTGTGGCATCTTTTTTGGTGAAGACAGATTTCTCATAAGACTCAGGCATAAGTTAAATCTGAAACAGTTGGGCAAATAGTACTAGTAGTTAATTAATTAATTAAGTTACTTAGTAACTGGTCGAGTAATAGCTGTTGCTTTGGCTTGTTGTGTAAGAGAGTTGTGACCCTTGGTCTCATTTGTGCACCTAATCATTCCACAGTAGAGCAGAAAGTAATGGTACTACCAATCAGTTATTGCCTCTTTTCTTACATATATATTCAAATTGCTGCAGATTAATGAGGTGCTATGTGCGAGATTCCTTCCAACTTGAGATATGCTATAATACCGTGATTCTGTAAGTGAAATGTGGTAATTGTATATGCAGTTAGACTGTGGCATGTTTAAGGCAATGAAAGTTGGTTTAACCTGTAACAAAAAAGATAAACCACATTGCCAAGTCTTAGTTAAGGGCTGAAGATACACAAAGACATCTTCAGCTGGCATGTGGTAACTTGTTAAGCCTTGGTAATTTGATCTGAGCTCATACAAAGGTTTGGATAAGAATTCTGAGTTTTTCTTCTGGTATCAACATTTCTGATTACAGGAAAACAAATCTGGCAGTATTAAGGTCTCCAGAAGATTTATACTGGTTAACACTATTTTTCCCTCCACTTTATACTAATTTAAATTGACCAAAGAACAGAATTTCTGGTTCACTGGGAAATCTTTATTTTCTTTTTTTTTGTGAATGGTTTTGGTCCAAATTGATCTGGGAAATAATTTTTTTTTTTCTGCCAGCCAGAATTTTTGAGATAATTTCATTCTGGAAGCATCAAACATTTTATTTCTGAAATAAATGTGTTCCCTGGTTCCTGCATCTTCTCAGTGAAAATGGCATTTGACAGGTGACAGACTACCAGCTCTGCAAAGCAGTCGTGGGGTTATACAGGATCAGTGGTTCTTTGGCAGCCCTGCTCTGTGGCCTGACCAGAGGTCTGTTGCAGGGCTTCCAGGCTCTCAGTTCGCATTTACTGGTAGGTGATTGCAAAGTCTGGAAATGCTGAAAATTACTGGGATTTCCATACTTTCTGTACTGTTAGTGGGAAGTCACTTCTTTTAAGGTTAGAGTTTCCAGAACTTCCATCTTAGTGGTTGAAACCCTGGAATTGTGGTGTTTTCCTGCTTCGGCACACTCTGTTGAACAGCTCTGTCTCCTGATTCCTCACTAAGTGCTCTATTTCCAGGGAACCATTTCATACCTTGTTATCCAGCATCAGTGTGCTATAGGATGCAGAAAGAAGGGCCCTCCTGTCTGAATATTTCATGTCTCTGCTCATTGGAATTGTATCTACCTTGCTTTCTGCTAACTCACTGGTGTATGGGTAGCAATCCAACTGTGGAAGCGTGGAATTTAGTGTGGGTTAATTCCTGTGTGCAGTTTACCCAGCTTCTTTGGGTGCGTCCTGCATGGCTGCTAGACCACAATGGAAACTACCCACGCAGCTTCAAACAACTAATGAAGTGGCCTCGCACCCGCCACACCCAGCGTCTGGAAGATTCTGGCCCATCTTGCAGAGTAACACTATGCAGAGTTACAGCATTTGGCTTTGGCAAGTCTGCAGGCACAGACAGTCTTTGTGACAAAAACAAAACCATGCATCCTCACCACTGTTTCTTCCCTTATTTACATGGCTAAATGCTGCAATGCACACATGTGGGTAAGAGCAAGAAAAACGCACCCCACTAGTGGTTGTCAAGGAACTGCAGTGGCTCAACACCCTGCAGGATCTGCTGCTTGATCTAATCCACAGGTTGTTTTAGCCACACCAAGAGTTTCACACATCTTAAGCATAGCTGGTGTTTGCAGTGTGAAACCTACCCTGTGGGATGTCACATATGGCCTTCACAATTGAAGGAGTTTTGTAAGATATTTCTACAGACAGGTTGCAAATATACCTAGCCATAAACCCTGAATATCCATGCATTTTACCAGAGATGCAACTCTTTTTCTTGTCTCTTACATGCATGAGTGATGTGGGTCTATTGTGATTGACAAGGAGGCACAGAAGAAATTGGCTTCTTGCAGTCTTGCTGATGTTGCTACAAGTATACTTCTCACGCTGAAGAATGGAGCACTTTCAACTTCTTTTATTGACCCCATGATTTGCAGTTCACAGATCTTGGTCTATGGTTGTCTAGAGATGGCAGGAGATAGCAAATATTTTAGGTAAAAGATTAAAGAACAAAGCAAGAATTGTTTCAGTCTTTATTGGCATACCAGGTTGCTTCTCAGTTTCAAATACTTTTACAGAAAGGCTTACTCTGGGAATGCTAACATTGAATATATTTAATCTTTCATGGTTTAAGTGATTTCTTTATGAATGCATTGTGTTCTTGTGCAAGTACCTGTGTCTGTGAACAGATTTGAGCTTATAAAGACTGTTTTGGCTCCTCAGCTCATCTTTGAAGATGCCTGCCAACCTTAGATTTCTGCAGCAGGAATCTTGCGTAAGACCAACCACATGTGCAAGAAAATCATCCATGTAACATTTTAAACCCATTGTTTCTTGCATTAGTTAAGAGGAAACAGTTAGACTAGTCTCTTACAGAATGTGTTTTTTATGGCCTTCTCATAGCTTTGATGATCTTGTGGGAGCATTTACTTATAAATGACTCAAAGGAAATCAAACCTACTCAAAGATAAACACAACAGTTATCTTGTTAAGGGGAATGGATCAGTACGCTTAAATCCCAACAAGACATCATAGCGTTCTCTTGTGATTGCATATAGGGAACCTGATAATTTCATCTTGCTCTATTATAAAGGAACAAAAAGATATTTTTACACATACACATCATAAAATGAAACATCGTGCTCTAGGCACGAAGTGAAGTAATAAAGAGTGTGTATATCCATATGTACATAGTCATGTATACACACATACATTATTTTGTTTTATGCATATTTCTTCCCAGATGCAGTTAGAATCCTGGCTACTGTGAGGGTTTGGCAGCTTTCTTGTGCGGTGTGGGTGTTTACCATTCTACTGTGATCGTTCATTTTGTGATGAGTTTCCTCTTGGATGCAGTTTTCAGGCACTTCCTCCCATCGGCTGGGGTTGATGCTGAGCCTGAGAAGCAGTGTACAGGTGGTATGTTAAAGTTAGCTTTTTTCTTTTGGCTGCAGACAGGAGCACTTCTTATTTTAATTTATGATTAAACCATTGCCCTGATACAATACCAGAAATACTAAGGTCTTCCTGTATTTCAGAGAAATGGTTCATTAAATAAACAAGGGAGAAAAGGAGGAGTAAATGCATAAAAATAGACTATTAGGATCTGACCAAAAGCCTCTTGAAGTTGATGGAAAGACTCCTTGAATTTCAGCAGGCTCTGCTTCATGCTCTTGGTACATTCTCTGGTGTCTAGAATCCCTGGTGGGAGTAGCAGTTTTTTAGGTACAAGGTAGCTTTTTACTTTACTCTCACAAGGTATAGTGCTGCTGGTGGTGAAGAAACTCAGGGCGATGGCAGAGTTCATGGCAAAGAATGATTTCTTTTCTGCTTGGGCGGCATCTGAGTTCTAAACAAAAAAAGCCTAAAGGGAGAAATCCATCAGGGTCATTACAACTGTCATTTGGCAGGTACTAACATGTATTCTTGAAAGAAACTGTTAACACAATTTTGCTGTTTCTTGCCAAACAGCAAGGGCAAGATGGCTATGTTTTAGAGACAGAATTGGCCAGCAAAGATTAGATACTCTCTGGGATAAACTGATCAAAAAAATCCAAACCAAAACCAACGAACCAAATAAATAAATAAATAAATAAAAAGAAATGGGAAAAAAAAAAAAAACCAAACAAAACCCAAGCCAACCCCCCCCAAAAAACCCAGCCAAAACAAAATGAAACAACTGCCCCAAACAAAAAAACCCCACTCACCCACCCACCCAACCAAAAAAGGAAATAGAACACAATTACCCCTCTTACCTGTGTTTGTCCACTCACAAACATGTACTGTGCTTGTTAACTTCAGATGTATAGAATGATAGAATCACAGAATGTGTTGGAAGGGACCTTTAAAGGTCATGTAGTCCAAGTCCCCTGCTGTAAACAGGGACATCTTCAATTACATTAGGATGCTCAGAGCCCCATCAAGTTTGACCTTGAATGTCTCCAGGGATGGGGCTTATACCACCTTTCTGAGCAACCTATTCCAGGTTCCCCCACCCTGTAGTAAAGAATTTCTTCCTAATGTCCCATCTAAATCTACCCTTCTCTAGTTTAAAACCATTGCCCCTCATCCTACAAACCCTTGTAAAAACTCCTTCCCCAGCTTTCTTGTAGACCTCCTTCAGGTACTGGAAGGCTGTAAGTTCTCTGATCTTTCTCTTCTCTAAGCTGTAGAACCTTAAGTCTTTCATCCTCTATTAGTAGGAGCAGTGTTCCAGTGCTCTGATGATTTTCATGACCTTCCTCATGGCTCTCATGTTGAGGGCCCCAGAGCTAAAGATTGTGGAAAATTATACCAGCTTTTTGCCTGTCTTTGAAGACAGTAATAATAAATTATGATAAAGTAACACTTTAAGATCAAAGGTATTCATATTAATTGACTCAGAAGACATTTGTTCCATTATTTATACTGTATAATGGTTTTGATTCCACTGAGAGTTCATAAAAGCCAAATTTCTGTCTTGTTGGTCAGATTTTTCCTGTTATAACAGCACCTTCTGTCCTGACTAAAGGAGGATTTGTATATTTTTTTCCAAGACCTTGATGTTTCTCTGTTTGTCCTGTTTAGCCTATAACAAGCAAGTCAAAACTTGTTTCTCACAATGTCTAAATTGAAAGTCAAGGTCTGAGAAGGGATATCGGTCTCAAGGGTCTATCACAATTTGGGATTCCCTGTGACTCCAGCACTGCCACTGTGCCATGGCAGCATCAGCCCTCTAGAAGACTGGTATTAAGACAGTGGTAGCCTATGGTACAAAATCAGCCATAAAACCTGACAAAGGGACAAAGTCTCTATGTGGCGGCAGGAGTAATTATAATGTTCCACTGAGGTTGGACAGAGAAGGATATATAAGGGGTAACCTGGAATTTAATTCACTATGTTTTCCCATCAATTCCTTTGTTCAGTTGAGCAGTTTATCTGTGATTCTATATCATTAGATTATGTAAACTAAATATTGATGAAATGCTTGACTTCAGCAAGTTCAGTGCAATCCAGTCCAGCCAATGCAGTAAGTGACCTCCCTAGAAACTTAAACAACAGTTTTCTTTTTGCTCTGAGAGACTTGCTTTGTGGAGACTAAGTTGGTACTTTCAATGTGTTTTTTAATTTATTTGGAGCATTTGACTCTGCCAAGCTCCACAAAACTGGAGGAAATGTAATTCAGTAACTATAGTATAGAATTTCTTGTATGTGCTGTGAATGTTGGCATAACTGGAAACTGGATTAGGTGAACCGTGCTGATCTCTTGGAGTATTTAGTAGGTTCCTTTCTTGCACACATAAAGAAAAATATCCTGAACTCATTTACTTGATGTCATTATGGAATAAATCCACTTTAGTTAATGATGTTAAACTACTAAGTCATGCTACTGATGTGGCTAAATTTTACTACCTGCTTCATGCAAACTGTGATTAGTACAGAGAGCACTAGGTATGTGATTATAGTTTTGGATGCAGGGTGTGTGATGCAATCCATTAGAGGGCTTATGCACATATGCACCAAGCATATTTTCTTGCTGCTATGTTTTGAAATCTGTGCCAGACATCTATGCAGCCAGACAGTAAACAAAGAAAATGATACCTTAGGCCAGGAAACTTCAACATCGCAGAGGGCTTACCTCAGAGACTGCAAATGGGAAGCATAGCTTGTGTTAAGTCACAAAGGTTAGTAGGCCAACCAAGAGCAGTGCTGTGCCTGTGAGCTACATGTATGGGATTTAAAGTCAGTGGGAATTTAGCCACCGATTTAAAAAAGAACAGGACTTCCTCAAGTCTTTCTACAGCACTTTCACTCTATTGACATCAATGGAAGTACTTCACATTTGGTGAAGGATGCAAAAGGTGAATTCAGTCTGCTGTCGAAGGAGGTTGTGAAATTTCATATTTATTGCTTCATTCAAAAAACCATTTTCCTCTGTCTGTCAAATAGTTTGTGAATGCTTTTCCTTAATCTATGTAAAAGTACTCTTAAACTCACATTCTGATGTCGTTGAACACAGATTCCATTGCATGATAATAAGATACTGTAACTACAATGAATATTAGCTGCAGCCTCTTCTGGATCCTAAAATGAGACGTTAAATTGCAAAGTTTTGATATGTGGTTTACATGTTCTTTCAAATTCTGTGACATTAATCAAGAGGTTGAAGAAAACAGAGTTTGGTGGTTGGCTTTTTTTTCCCCAAAACCAAATGTAAAGTTAAAATCGAAGTTTGAAATAATCTGATTTGGCTACACGATTCATTGTAGACTTCAGGGAGGCTTGAAGAACTGTTTCACATTCCTATACAAATACAGCAATGAAGAAAAAAGGAAATAATTCTAGAAATAGGAAACCAAGCACAAAATGTATTTGTAAAAAACAAGATTGCTGAATATGATAATTATGATTTATAGGTGGAGATTTTATATTTAGTTAACTTTCAGGTGATTATTTTTTATTCACTTATTATTATGACACAAGTAGAGTAGTATAGTGGCTAACTAATGATACTTCCACCAAACACAAGTAGTAGGAGATGTAGTTTCAGATCTTTTTTCCCCATTATAACCAACCCCACTCATACTGTGAAAAGCTTTTTCCCTATGTTCCAAACAGTACAATGGAGAAATTTGAAGCATGTTTTGAACTCTTGGCTTCTTTCTTTTGAATATCTGCACACTGGCTCTACCAAAGCATGAAAACCAATATTCTGAAGAAATAGAGAATGGGCAGAAGATGCTGAATTGTGGAGAAGTCAGATAAGAGGAAAATTACAAAATGGAATTTCTCCCAGTGGGTGATGTTCATAGTCCAGAGGATTCAATCTCTGAACATCATCCAATGTCTGAGCAGAATCACAGGAAACCTGACAGTTTGTGCCAGTGGTATACTGTCCAGGAAAGCAAAAAAGTAATACCAAAGACTGGTCCTTGGATTTCAAGGGCAGTTTCTTCAGAAAGAAAACTAAGACCTGTAATTGACTAAATTAAAGATATTAGTCATACTGATATTGTCCTATCTTCTCTTTTCTCCCTGTATAATGTAATTGCCTGAAAGTAAATAAAATCATAGAGTCATAGAATGGTAAGGTTGGAAGGGACCTCAAGGATCATCTAGTTCCAACCCCCTGCCATAGGCAGGGACACCTCCCACTAGTACAGGTTACTCAAGGCCTCATCTAATCTGGCCTTGAACACCTCCAGGGAGGGAGCATCCACAACCTCCCTGGGCAACCCGTTCCAGTGTCTTACCACCCTCACTGTAAAGAACTTCCTCCTAACATCTAGTCTAAATCTCCCCTCTGCCAGTTTAAACCCATTGCCCCTTGTCCTGTCATTGCAGGACCTTGTAAATAATCCTTCCCCAGCCTTCCTGTAGGCCCCCTTCAGATACTGGAAGGCTACTATCAGGTCTCCTGGAAGCCTTTTCTTCTCCAGGCTGAAGAGCCCCAACTCTCTCAGCCTGTCCTCATAGGAGAGCTGCTCCAGCCCTCTGATCATCTTTGTGGCCCTCCTCTGGACCTGTTCCAACACTTCCATGTCCTTCCTGTGCTGAGGGCTCCAGAACTGCACACTCCATGATAATCATGGTTCTATCTGCCTGCTTCACTGGATAGGAGTGTGCTGTACTTGGAAGATTAGTGCAGTATTGTGCCCAGAGAAACCTACTCATGCACTGGCAGTTCTAGTATAGAAAATGAAAAAGATTGTTTGCTTTACAGTAGTCTCTGCATATAAAAGAGATTTTCTGAACAGATTTTGTGTTGTGTTTGAGATTCTGAATTTTCCTCAGGGTTTGTCCAAAGTTGTCACAAATCCACAAACTTAAGCAGTAAGTAGCTGAATAAGACCTGTTAAATTCAATAATTGGATTTTGGCAGAAATGTAAATCAGGACCAGATCTAAATTCAGGACTAGAGAGGTGTCTAACCTTCCCAAGATTTTGTCAGCTGCATGCATGCAACTGACCCTGATTGTCTGAAGAGGAGACTTTTGCTTCAAGGGCTGGTTTTCTCCCTCCCTTCTTTTGCCAGATTTACAGGAGAGTTAGTCCTGAATCTGCAGCTTCTCTGCATTTTATATATGTTTGGTTATATGGTGGTCATATGTGTGGATTGTAAAAGGAAGAGAAAGGTTCTTTAAGCAAAGTACAAATAACAGAAAATTAAGGGCTTGTTGACTCTTTACATGAGGTCTATTAGCTAATACTAACAAAGCTTTTTTTTTTCCTCCCATGTTAACTACCATGGGTTCAAGTTTGTTTTAGCTGCTTTTGTTATAATTTACTCTGGCTTTTTTTCCATCTCTTTGCCTTTGTGATCTTTGTTTTCCATCCATCTGTAGTTTCCTTTCCTACGTTTCACTCAAGCAGATTCCTTCCATCCACTACAAGAATGGGTACTCAAATCAATTGTTAATTGAAATCCTGGCTCCCTGGGTGTTTTCCTCCACTGCCCTTAGTAGTGTCAGGATTCAAGATACATTTGTTTTTCTTTCTTGCTATTACACAAATACTGCTCCCCAGAAGGACTTTGAAGTTCGTATTGTATTCATTAATAAGATTTAAAATCTTTCCAAGACAGTCCCTCCTAGCCCTTCTCCACCAGCAGGATGAGTAGCCCATTGCATATGAATTGGTTCCGGGACTGTGGCCAAGGGAACATGGGAGTGGGGCTGATCCAGGAAGTGGGGATAGTTGCTTCCCTAAGCATAGGAGAAGGGATTTCTGGGTCCTAGCTTGTGAGAGCTGAGGATGGAAGAAGCATGGCCACCTCTGCTTAGCATGAGTGGATCAGCTTTTCAAAGAACTGCCAGCAGTAATGAGGAGTGGGGGTCTGCTAGGGACCCTAAGAGGTTCACAGTTTGTAAACTAGCTGTGAGTTCAAAAGTTAGTTTGACTGAACTGGGACGAACTGTCTCCAGCACAGTTTTGGCTACCCACAACCTTGTTGGCTTAGTCCTGTATTTCTGATGCCAATGCATTGCCTAATGATGTCAGTGGGTGTTTTGGGTTTGCAAAGAATGCAGGAATGGGATCTCTAAAAACCAGAATCTGTATGTGGAAATGTCTTAAACCAGAAAGATGTTTTGCAGAAACTTGCATTAAACATTTTAGCAAGAAAACTGAGCTTCTTCCAGTGACTTGGCTATGGTTTTTATGCATTGTCCTCCCAGGTAACTCATGTTCTACCAGGTTGTCTTCATATGCTTTTTGTGCTGGTTTGAGGCTAATTGGAATATTTTAATAGACAAAGTTGCACTATAGGCTGTGAAAGGAAAACATCATGATGTCTACTTCACTCATACGCTTGCTGGAGAATTGTTTGGGAACACTACCCAAATATACCCAATAGATAAGTCAGTTGCTCTCTGTCGCTTGCTTGAGCAGGAGCTGCTGGTGGGATCTAGCAGCTTCTGGGCTCTGGCTCCTCTGCTGATTANCCCCTCCCAGAAATCAGAGACCCCAGGAGGGGCTCCCAACCACCCTTCCACCTTCTCCCCACCCCTGTACCTTACCCCAAGGTTTGCCTTACGTGCAAGGTAAATTAGGAGGATCGGCCAGGGGGGTTAGAAGAAAAGTGGTTAGTGAGGATTAATCAGCAGAGGAGCCAGAGCCCAGAAGCTGCTAGATCCCACCAGCAGCTCCTGCTCAAGCAAGCGACAGAGAGCAACTGACTTATCTATTGTTTTGGGTAGTGTTCCCAAACAATTCTCCAGCAAGCGTATGAGTGAAGTAGACATCATGATGTTTTCCTTTCACAGCCTATAGTGCAACTTTGTCTATTAAAATATTCCAATTAGCCTCAAACCAGCACACTTTTGTGAAATGCTTCTAAGGTGAAATAACTCAGGAGTTATTTGCCTGCATACCATTGAAGTTTGTGAGACTTCAGAAGCTTAAGTACTTTTCTGAATTAGGCCTTGTCAAATCAGCATAGCTAGTCCAACAGATCTTTTGTGGAGATGATAATGTCTCTGAAGTGTTAAAGATTTTAGCTTGATTTTTGTCCTAGAGTTTAACAGCATGCTATTATGTCTGAGCAGGCCTTTGTGAGGCTTTATACTTTCATCAGTTGAGTGAAGTCACCTCACTTAGTAGTTCTGAGAGTATTTCCTGTCATAGCTAGTAGTATGCCTGCCTCTAACATATCTTCTCATTCTCGTAAGTTCCTTGGAATAGAATTCCTTTCTTTTTTCTCATTTTTGCACAATGACACATAAGGTCTCAGACAGGAGTTGGGTTCTTTGTGGTAGATGTCTCACACGTGGTATGAAGCAATGCCGTTGTCAAGGGGTCTGTAATGGTATCTTTGATGGGACTCAAAATCCACAAGTGCTTTCTGTGCTTTTGCTTAAGGACTGAGTATGGTTTGATCCAGATGGTATATATTCACTTTTCTAATGTGGCACTCTAAGTATTCAGGGATTCCTTATTTATTGTCTGATGTGCTCAATAAATTAACGAGGTTCATCAGTTACAAGCATCCCCAGGTAGCTTCAGGATGAACGCTGCTGAAATGTATCAGCTGGTTAGCTGTTAGTTTCTATACTCAAGATGTGCTGGGCACTGGAGAGTATGTTTAATCAATTTCCGTGCAACTTTCAACCTCTGTTGAGTCAAACTATGACAAGCTCATTTGTGTTGGGTTTTTCTTACCTTCTAACAGAGAAATGTGATTGTCCTTTTCTGACCTTGTGCTGTGGGTCACACATGCAATTTTGAAAGGTCTTTTGAAATGACTTGGCTTCTCCCTTGGTATGATATTATTGCATAGTACTACTTCCTGGATTTTCCTTCTAGAACATAACAGTTTTTACAGTGGTAAAGTTTTAAATAGAGTTTGAAATACTTGGCATCGGGATAGAGGTTTGTGCATGCAATATATTAGTCAGTGTGACTTGTTAAAACCCTAAAAAGAGTGGCTTGTGCAAGTAACTGCATATTCACTAGTAAATCATAGAAGTGTAGGAACGGGAGGCAGCTCAGGCGACCAGTCTATCTGCTTTGCAGCCAAGACAAGGACTATTTCTGACAGTGATTTGTCTAACCTTTCCACAGTGGACTCCAAGTGATGAAGATTCCATGACCAGCCTCAGTGAACCGTTCCAGTGTATGGCTGTTTTTGTTAGTTATTTTGTCTGATAGCTAAGAAATCTTTTGCCACACGGTAAGTGGAACTATTCTTCAGACTTTGCTGGGCATGAAGAACAGTTGATCACTGTCATATTTATAACAACATTTTGCATATTTGAAGACTTATGTCTTCCCTCAGTCTCTTTTCTAGACTAAACAAACCTGAATCTTTCAACTTTTCTTCTTAGGTTGTATATTCCAACCTGATGTGGTGGGGATTTTTTTTGTTGATCTTCTCAGGACGCATCAGATTGCATAAATCTTCAAACATATTGTTCAAAACTAGACTGTATTTTTGATTTGAGTCATCAATAGTGCCAAGAGGTGTGGGCTAACTAGCACTCATAAAATGCCATATTTGCAAGAGAATATGCTATTAACTGAGTTTGTACATTATTGTATTTAAGATCTTTCTGCAGTTCTGTGGCTAACACCCTTTTCTGTGCTTTGTAACTGTGGGTTCAATTTTCCTGCTCAGGTGCAGAACTTGTCTTCTTTTTTCATTTTACCAATTTCACAGCTGATGATTGACAACTCTGAGCCAGTCCTGTGAAGCTTTTTCTACTCTTCACAACCAGATGCCCTGCAATTTTGAATTGTACCTCAATATTCCATCATTCTCCTTCTAATTGAGCCTTAGTCAGTCTTTTCAAAACAAAGCAGTAACAATAATTTTTCATCCAAGAACCCAAGAAAGTGCTGAGGATGTGTCGTGCAACATGTGTCACAATCCTACTAAACTTGAGGTCCTATCTTCTGTTTCTCCCTTAACCTGTGGGTTATAGTCACAGAATCATGAAAATGTTCAGGTTGGAAAAGACCCTCAGAATCACCAAGTCCGACCTGTAACTCTACTCTTCAAGGTTCAACCCTAAACCATATCCCCAAGCACCACTTCCAAACAACTTTTAAATATCTGCAAGGTTGATGACTCAACCATGCCCCTGTGCAGCCCATTCCAGTGCCCGATGACTCACTCTGTGACACATGTTTTCCTAATGTTCAGTTTAAATCTACCCAGTCACAGCTTGGGGCTATTCCCTCTTGGTTTTTCACTATTTATCTGTGAGAAGAGGCCAGTGTCTCCATCATGTCTTTTCAGGTCGTTGTAGAGAGCAATGAGGTCTCCCCTCATCCTCCTCTTTTTCAAACTAAACATCTCCAGCTCATGGAACAAGATAGAATGCAAGACAGAATGATCTGACATTATTTATTTTTCATCTCTCTTAGGAGGGCTGGCCAGAATACAACCTGTGTCCTTGCTTCCCCCAGTCCTTGGTTAGAGCCAGTAGTCACTTCTGGTCAGTTTGGTATGAGTGGCACCTGACAGTTTTAGTAGTGCTCACAAACAGCATTGGACAATGGCTGGATCACTGTGTGAAGCTTAACACTATGTCTGTAATACCAGGGATTTGATTCTGGGATTCTGGCAGGCAGAAAGCTAACACCTTAGGATGCTGGGTTGACAATTAATGTTCATCTTAGAAAGAACTCTAACAGAAGAAAATAATCTTGCTGTGATAGTCATCAGTGAATCAGATAAAATGCTAAAAAGCACAGCAATTTACCTGGACTCTGGTGTATTCAGCAACAGGTTCCCCAACACTGAAATGGTCCCTCTTTGCTTCCTAGATTATTTAAAAGCAATAAACATACTAATCAGTTGACTTGTCCTCCAGCTACTTTGAAAAAGTATTTTAAGGGCTACTTTATTTCCCCCTCTTTATTCTTGGGAAATGCACAAATATCTAACTGAATCCAGGTTACTTAAATAGAAGACTTGGTTGTACAAGTAATTCAGGAGCTAGTCAAAAATATGCACTGAGCTGCTGGTCCTCCTAGGTTGAAAGTAACCTTGAACAGAAACAAGAATTGCACCTTGTTAGCTCAAAAAAAAGGTAACTACCCTCATATTTTAGTCAGTTGAGCGACAGAGTGAAATGGGAAGACAGAAGAGGGGTTTCAGGATTGCTGCCCTGATAGTTCAGTGGTTGTTTGCAGGAAGAGGGAATAATCATAAAATAAGATGAAACCATTTTGTTTTCATATTAAGTTATTCTGAAGTGATTCATAGTCTTTGAGTCAATAAATAATGGAGAAAATTGTTTAAAAAGGAAAAATAATATTAATGAAAACATGGGAGTTTTTTTGTTTCTTTTTTTGTTTCTTCTGGTAGAGTCATGTGCCAGCTGCAGTAGTAAACTTATGTCCTTTGAATCTGGAGATGAAAACCAGACATATACTTGAGCTTAGGTGGTTCATATGGCTTTATAACTGTTTTGTATCTTTTGAGCATTCAAGGAAAATCCAGCCCACAGATTTTTAAACTATGATTCTGGCTATAGAGACACAACACATTCTTTTCTGTTTTTAATAAGTCTCCCTCTTTGTGCAGCAAATCCTTCTGAAAAATTGTACTAACAGTGCTAACCAATGGGTAACAGTTAGAAGCTGGGGGAAGAGGAATTGCTTTGGCTGAACAGAGACTAAGGGTTTTATACGCCCAACTTTTTATTGTTTTTAATAGGAATTTGGTTTCAAAAATTTTAGCCCTCACATGTATTCAGTCTCTAACTATATGGTCCTATCTTGTTGGATTAAATCCTCTCCATGTGAAAGCAGGTATGTCCTTGTGCACATCCCCTCATAAGACTCCTCTCTTATCAGATGCACTTCACTGCTTTTCTGATTGACAGCATCTACCATCTGCTGGCTGGAGCTTAGAACTAAAGGAAGGATGAACCCATATCACACCAGGAGTGCAGAAGTTACTTATTAATCTTAAGAAGGTTTATTATGGTATTATATCAATTAGTTCTCATTCTTGCAGTGGCTTTTAAGAAGAATAGGAAAGACTGTATGAAAACACAGGACACTTGTGCATTCTACATCTTTATTCCATTCTGCTTGAATTCCATACGCTCTGGCATACTGGCATTCTGATCTTCCTATAGAAAAAAAGGGTAAAATAAATTACAATAAATAATCCTGGAATAACAAAAGAAATTGATTCTGCCATTTCAGTTCAGATTTGAAACCTGAATGAAAACCCAGAAGCCTATTTCTATAAAAAGACAATGTTGTTTTAATTTCCAAGGGCCTCTATGATTATTGAAAATTGTGTCATTTAGGATTATTTACAAGAGGGATAAGTATTACTGTAACTTTATTGTATTCAGTTCATCAGTGTTTATAACTAAAGACTGTAACATGGTAAGGTGGTTGCAGGCAAAAGGGAAAGTGTTGCAATAATGTTTGCATTTTCACTACCTTTTCAAGTGACTCTAATTTACACAGAAGGCAACTAGCTACAAAGGGCAGCATTCACTACTGCATGTCAGAAAAACAAGAAACTCAAAAACCTTAATCAAGGCATCAAAACAGGACACACCATTTTGACACAGGAATTTTTATGGATTGCATGGGACTGGCTCTACTTCAGAATTAGTTCCAGGCTGAAATTTAATTCCATTCTATATCTTCCTTTGTATTAGAAACCTGAGTAGTGAGTGGTTATTGCACTGAAATATATTACGTGTGCTATTTAAGCACACTGAGTACAGTACATGATTACATCTCTATTTTTAAGTACACTTCTCTTTAATGTGTTTTTACTTAGAATGGCTCTGTAGGTTAATGTTGGACTCAACCTGCGTGCACAGTGCATGTGGTTCTGGAAGGAAGTTGCATTGTCTGCCAATGCTGAGCAGGAAGAGGTGAGGTACTCTCCAAACTGTATTAAAAGAATGCAGGCATGATGTTTTTACTATCCTGCCCCATAGCAGGAGCTGCTTTCATCCTAGGAAAGTAAGCGGTCAGCATGGAGAAGGTGATGGCTGAAATTCTCCATGTATTCCCATAGATATGCAGCTTTCTGGCACCATTGCAACCATCAGAGGTAGTGGGCTAGATTAGTGGGTAGAATGATGTATAAATGCCTCTTTAGAGCTTAAGGGTATCTTTAGGTGTCACCGGCATTCCTCTGTCTTCCCACCTACCTTCTCTCCCACTATGCCAATTCTTTCTGGGCTAGTCTCTGGAATGAAATTCCAACAAGACCCATCAGTCTGTTTCTGAGTTTGTGCCACCTGCCTGAGTCCTGACCACATCAATCCATAGGTTTGTAGCCTGCAGCTAAAAACTCAGAGAAAGATGTTCTCATCCCCTTTCTTTCATGTTTCACTTGTGGTTACAGCATAAAGTGTGTGTAGAAAACATATACAGTTTCATGAGAAAAAGGCATGTTTTGTGGTGTTGAATAAATCAATTTATTAAGATCCTTAACCTTTTAGACAGAAGATTTTGATTTTGATTCATATCTTTCACCTGGTTTTGTGGATGAAAAAAATGTTTTACTCAGGAGAATACTGTAACACTTGGGTTTCATGCTTGTGTATTTTCTCTATACAGTGTTCAGATAGTAAGAATCATAGAATCATAGAATGGTAAGGTTGGAAGGGACCAAGGATCATCTAGTTCCAACCCCCTGCCATAGGCAGGGACACCTCCCACTAGTACAGCTCACTCAAGGCCTCATCTAATCTGGCCTTGAACACCTCCAGGGAGGGAGCAGCCACAACCTCCCTGGGCAACCTGTTCCAGTGCCTCACCACCCTCACTGGAAAGAACTTCCTCCTAACATCCAGTCTAAATCTCCCCTCTGCCAGTTTAAACCCATTGCCCCTAGTCCTGTTGTTGCAAGACCTTGTAAACAGCCCTTCCCCAGCTTTCCTGTAGGCCCCCTTCAGATACTGGAAGGCTACTATCAGGTCCCCTTGTAGCCTTCTCTTCTCCAGGCTGAAGAGCCCCAACTCTCTCAGCCTGTCCTCATAGCAGAGCTGCTCCAGCCCTTTGATCATCTTTGTGGCCCTCCTCTGGACCTGTTCCAACACTTCCATGTCCTTCCTGTGCTGAGGGTTCCAGAACTGCACACAGTACTCCAGGTGGGGTCTGACAAGAGCAAAGTGGCAGAATCACCTCCCTTGCCCTGCTGAGAAAGAGGATGATTTCTAGAAAACCTGTATTAGGACATTTACAACAGTGAAAGAGGAGATGGGTCTTTATTCATAGATACTAATAGGCATCTAGAAAGTGGAATAACGTTTTTTAAAAAGGAAGAAGATTAAAAACGTGTGCTTGTGTGGGGAGCAGGCAAGATACAGGTTAAAAACCCATCAGAGGAAGAACAAGAAACTGAGGCTGAGACTGATGACTTCCCTGACATTTGGATTACAGAGTTTCCAAGTCAATTTTATGTTATTTTCCAAGTAGTTTCCAAGCCAATTTTGAGCGTGTGTCTTTGTGTGTGCATATGTGTGTGTGATCTCATACTGCACTTGTCTTTCTGTTTGCTACTGGCTAGTTTAAGCAGCTTCCTGCTTAGTTTGCTGCTGCCTGTGTGTTCTATTTCAGTGTGCCTGAGGCCTCTGATTGATTTATGTGTTGGGGCCAGCTTGAGACAGCTAATGTGGTTATCACCTCTAGCTGTTTACCCCACCCTCAGAGTGCTAAATAAATCCAGTGGTTCAGCAGCTGGTTTACGAACAGCTCAAATATCAGTGCAGGGAGGGTGAGTGGAGCACTTGGACATGGTAACTTTGTCAGCTGTCTGAGGCTGAGCCCACAAATCATAGAATCATAGACTCAATCAGAATCATAGAATCATAGACTGGTCCAGGCTGGAAGGGACCTCTAGAGGTCATCTAGCCCATCCTCCCTGCAGTCAGCAGGGACATCCCCACCAGACCAGGTCACCCAGGGCCCTGTCAAGCCTCGCCTTGAATGTCTCCAGGAAAGAGGCCTCAACCACCTCCCTGGGCAACCCGTTCCAATGGTCCACCACCCTCATAGTAAAGAACTTGTTCCTAATATCTAAGCTAAATCTGCTCTTCTTAAGCTTGAACCCATTGTCCCTCATCCTGTCACTGCAGATCTTTGTAATCAGCTTCTCTCCATCCTTCTTGTAGGACCCCTTCAGGTACTGAAAGGCTGCTATTAGGTTCCCCTGGAGCCTCCTACTCTCCAGACTGAACAACCTCAGCTTCCTCAGCCTGTCCTCATAGTAGAGGTGCTCCAACCCTCTGATCATTTTCATGGCCCTCCTCTGGACCTACTCCATCAGGTCCATGTCCTTCTTATAATGAGGGCTCCAGAACTGGATGCAGTACTCATCAGAGCAAAGTGGCAGAATCGCCTATCTGGATCTGCTGGCCACATTCTTTTGATGCAGCCCAGAATATGATTTGCCTTCTAGACTGCAAGCTTGTGCTGTCTGCTCATGTCCAGCTTCTTGTCCACCAGCACCCCCAAGCCCCTTTCCATGGGGCTGCTCTCTAACACCTCATCCCCCAGCCTCATAGTGAGGATTATTCCATCCCAGGTGCAGGACCCTTCACTTTCTCTTGTTGAACTTCATAAGGTTCACCTGGGCCCACCTCTCCACCCTGTCCAGGTCCCTCTGGATGACCCATCCCTCTTGTGTGTTGACACCAGCACACAGTTTGGGGTCATCTGCAAACTTGCTGATGGTGCCCTCAATCCCACTGTCTGTCATTGATAAAAATATTAAATAGCACAGATCCCAGTACAGACCCCTGAGGGACACCACTTGTCACTGCTTTGCATCTGGACTTTGAGCCACTGAGCACCACTTGGAGTAGTCTCATGTCACATAACTCAGGCAAGGTAGAAGGCAGAGTCTGTGTGTCCAGGTAGCCCTTTGAATAGACCCCAAAGAATTATATGTTATAGTGCTCAGTGTAGCACTTGCAGTGCAGACTTATGAATTAAATGCCTAAACTCCACACATAACGACAAGTCTCATTTGACAGATGCTAAATTAGGAAGTTCTGGGAAGTCCATTCTGAGTATACCTGGAAGTGGGCACCTCAGGAATGTCACTTGGAAATTAAGTCATCGTAGGCTGGCATTCAATTAGCTAAATATGGCTGTACTTCTGAACCAGATTTTAAGACTGTTTATAACTGTAATTGGAGAAATGGACACTTTTATATTATAGTGTGTCTCTGGAAATATATGCCTCAAACAGGCCAGATGAAGTGTGCCTTGCAATGGCCCATTTCTCTACACTGCCTATCAGAAGCCGAGGGGGCTACTTCTGTTGCAGACACAATATGCAAGAGCCCCGAGTAAGATGAGATGAATCTCTCCTGTAGAAACTGGAACTGAGATGAGCTTGTATGGAGATTCATTGGGTCAAAGTCTGGGTTTTGGCCCTTCTGTCCAGTCACAGTTCCTTTGAGTATTCAGACTTTCACAACTTGCACCATTGAGAAAGGCATAATGTTTACAAGGGCTACAGTTCCTTGTAGCAGCATGAGTTTGTCTTCCTGATCTGTCTCGGTGGAAGTGGAGGAGAGCAGGCTCCCTGCTCTCTGTCAGGAGAGGGATGTAGGATCAGTTCTTGACGTTTGCATCTGCAGAGCCTTTGCAATCTCCCTTCGCTTGGACTCATACAATGAGGCATTAGGACATGGCCACTGAACCGGAGTGTGTGCCCTGCCCTGCAGATTTTCCCTTGGCCCTTCACATTTGAGTACACCATAATGTGAAGTGCAGGCTGGTCTCCTATTTGGGCACCCTAGCTTGTCCTTTCTTGCCCTGTCTTTGCAGCTGCCTCCAGCTCATATAGAGAAAGAGCCAGTTCATCTTAGGCATACAAATAAATGTTCTGTTTCTCTAAGTGCTTACCTACTCCACGGTGGTATTTTTGGAGTGTGTGTCTAGAGTCACTTGGCTTAGGGTTCTCAGATCAGCATTAAGCTTTTGTGAGAGAAAAGAAACCTCTGTGTAGAGATGTCAACAGTATCAGTTGCTCTGTGTTTCTGGGAAACATCTAGCTGATACAAACCGCAAAAAAAAAAAAAATCTACTATGAAAAGCTCTTTTAGATGAGAGATTTCACACAACTGAGGAGAAACTCAATGTTTTGCATCTGTCCAGATTACAATTACAAAGGTAGGTACATAGAAATATTTTTTTCTTTGAAAATTTTATCTAATTGTTTTCAATTTTTTTCGTGTTTACATTTCCTATTCTTATATAATGGCTCTCAACAGGTAGTTGCTAACAAACCCATCTGATATTTTGTGCCAGCTGTTTTAATGGAGGAGTGCTGGATTAGGCTGAACTCCACCTTCTTTGTTGAGGTATATGAGTAGCACTATAAAATATAGTTCAGTCAGAATGATAGCCTACTTAACCTCTTGGCACTTTTTTTGTTAATTCCGTCTTGGATCAGTTATTTTGTTTTGTCTGTCACAGAACTGGGCTGAAAACTCCTTTGGGCATGGAATGTGTCACTCATTTAAACAATATCAAGGCACACTGTTCATGTTTAATTATTACTTTAATACAAGTGCTAAAATGTCTTCAGTCACATCTAACAATCGTTTTCTGGGACTGGTTGCTGCCTGACCTCAAGTAAGGGCAAGTTAGGCTAAGCCTTGAAATGCTGCATCAAGCTGTCATCTCAAATAGAAGTGAGCTCATTCATCCTCACATGAACTATTATATAGATGACCTGATGGAAGCAGGATATGTTAACTGTCCACCAGAAAGGACATTGCAGTGTGCTGATTTATGATGAGTAAGTTCTAGAATAATCTACTGATGATGTTTAAAAACATCTGTTCACAATGTTGTAGTAGCTAAGCTAGAAATACTGTGTAGTGGATGAAAGCCACCTGTTGATGAAGTCTTTTGAAAATACATAAAATATTTCTATCATTGCTGCTGCATCATTTTGGCATGGCACATTCATTTGGAAGTGGACAGAATAATTCCAGACCCCATTGCAGCAGAATGGGAGTATGTTTGCTTTCAGTTGCTCAAAAAGTCATTTTGATGCAAGGTTTAGAAATGAATGCCATGCTAAGTTCCCTTTAATGACAGAGATTAAAAAAAAAAAGGCAGATTTTTTTTTCAGGATAAGGTGCATGTAGAAAGAAAGGTCTAAACTGCGTCTATTTGAGAGATCATTCTAAAAGATTAAGGACAGAAAATGCCAGAATACCCAATGTCTTTAGGAGTAGGATTTACTGTGTTTTGATGTATTCCAAATAAATTACATACTAAGCAATGAATTTTGGGATATCCACAATCAGTTCATAGGGCTGATAAATTCTAATTTTAAAGTAAGTCAGAGGGCATGTCCACTTCCAACTGATTCACCCTTCACCATGATCTCATCATGACACTACATTAACAGTTGACTAACATAATGGCAGTACTTCTAAAAAGATGTAGTCCTGACTTAAAACTTCCTACAAGCACGATCCTAAGGCTTGAGAGTCCCATTTGTTTTTAAGTAATGTATGTTGGAAAAATTCATTATATCTCATAGTAGATTTGTTTTAACATCTGAGACCAAAGTTTCCCTGGGTTTTCATTTTCACTTCTTCCTTTCTGCCTGACTTTTCTATTTCTCCACTGAACCACCTTTCGATCATTGCTGATGATTATCACTATTATTTCTTCCAGTTGGTGACAGTGGGAGCAGTCTGCAGGGCTTGAGTTGACAAGTACCAAATGAAGCTTCTATGTGCCAGAAATGACTACCTGTGTTAGTGACAGTCTCTACCTTACCAGCCATTGTACCACGATCTTCTGAAAACATGAATGTCTATGAAACCAGTTGTCTTACGCTGCTCTAAGTGCAGAACCATTAAGAGTATACAATTTTCTGCTTCATTTTTGAGTTTGATGAAGGCATTCTTTGTAAATTTCCAGGCCCAGACTGCTCTTGCTTCATGTTCTTGCCATGCTACTCTGTTGGTTTGTCCCGGTTCGAAGGAATAAATCCTGTTTTAAATTTTCTTGGTTTCTTATAACAAAGGACTCTAGAGGAAAGAAAATCTTTTAATCCTCCCAGCAATAACCTGACATGACCTTCTAAATACACTATTAACTCAAAAATATTAGCAATATTTTGTAGCTGTCTTAAGAAGAGCTTACAATAGAGATGGACCAAATATTGAGAAGATTAATTATACTTGGATCTGAAGAAATTAGTATCCACAGTAGAATTACATGTTTTAAAAAGGGTGAAATGTTAAAAACTATTTAAAAAGCTGTGCAGTGGGGTATTGTTCAGTAGCACTGGCAGAGCACAGCCAATTTTCCACATGCACTTTCTAGGCTTGTGATTTCTTGACTGCCTTAGCACAAATTGCTTGCCTTCTCTGTGTTTTTAAGCTGCTACGATCTGTTTTGCTTTTCCTTCATAAGTGCTACACTTTCAGAAGATGCTAAGAGATGATATTTTTAATATACTCAATGTGATACATTTCTTAGAAAATTTGTAAGAGGAGACAGTTTTCTGCAGATTTGCTCTCTGCTGTGCCAGTAGTCTGACAACAATGGCATACAACTTAAATGTCAAATAGGTGCTTTGTAAAAATTGAATAGTGTTGTACTGTATACATTAACTATACTTATTTGGAAGGGAACTTACGGCATTAGAGCATCACATCACATAAGTAATAACTTAAAATTAGATATCCACCTCTCTACTCTGACTGGGGAAAGAGAGGTACTGTAACATGGGATACATGATACAGATATTCAGAGAAAAGTCAGTAGGAAAAGCTAAAGAAACGAAATTCAAGCTTGCTTTCTGTCACTTGGATTAAGATACCTGAATTCATAGATGAACTAGGGGTTTGTATCTAGAAGTTGGTTTGTTACTTTTAAACACCTCAGGTGTGCTTTTTGGTGTGCAGTAGGTAACAACTGTGCATTCCCTCATAAAATCATTTGGTAAATCCTGCAGCTTTTAGTCAGGTGTTCTCCATTATGAATTTCCATTAGATATCTGATAAAATCTTAGTGAAATCAGTGATAGTCTTTCATTCGCATCAAGCACAAATTACAGAATAACAGCTACACCCATAGAGAGGTCTGGGAGATGTGATGCACCAAAGTAGGGTGTACACAGATACCACATGCTGTTATGTGCCAACAGGTTACCTCAGAGCTGGTAATAACCATGTTCTGCCTCTGGAGAGGCAAGTAGTTCAAAGGTGGGATGCCCAGTTCTTCAAATTCCGAACTGAACTCAGATGAGCAGTACCAATCAGAGCATATGCTTGGTGGTGAGTCCTCCCAGTTGTAAGAACATTTTTGGCTCAAGAAGTATCATATGGAGAGGTAGCAGGGGAGGAGGAGGGTGGCAGGAGTGGTCAGGTATGAATTCACAGTCTTTGGTGGCCTGTTTTTTGCAACCCAGGTCTTCTCTCGTGGAAGAAGAGAACTGCTGGCAGTGCAGAGGCTGGAGCAGTGACTCCACTGGCTATACTGCTCTCTCTGACATAGTATGGCCTTGTGGTGATGGGCAAGGTAGCCATAGTGTCCCCATTTGCAGCTGGATCGGGTAATCTGGTTGCTAGGCCAGATCAGAGAGGCCTTTGCTTCCTCAGCCTTGGCACGGGTTTGTCCCATCACAGGCAGATCCTGAGTGCAGGTTGGTGCTTAAATCTCACGTTTTTGGACACTTGTACAACTGTGTCTTCTATCTACCATTAAAATGACCGGGGCCTTCTTCAGTGCCTGACTGGCAATGAGTGTGCTCTCCTTTCTCTTTCATGGGTCTGAAATATCTTCTCCAATCTCTTTTCAGCCACTACTGATAGACTTGTGTAGCTCTACTCCTTGAAGAGTGCCTTACCTAACAGACTAAGAGGTCGTTTAGAGGGATGTGTGACAGGGATCTCTGGCCTGCTGATCTTTGCAAGAAAGACCTCTGGTGTCTTACCCTCCTGATTATTCCCTCTCAGCTCCGGTAGCTTCTCAGGGCACAGACCTCACAGGTTGCTACTGAAGGAAGGAGGTTCAGGTAACCATCAGATAGAGTCCTATTTAATTAAAATTAATTAAACTATTTCTCTGAACACCCTCAAGTGTTTCTTTATTCATTTTCAAGTCTTCCAGCAGCTAACACACTGCCCAAAAAGCTTTCAACTTTTCTTTGAGAGCTGTACTGATGTCTTCACTAGGCTCTGGACTGTCTTCATGCACTCCTGTGTGCTTTTGCTACTGACAAGAAGTAGTTGTCAGACTAAGTCAAACTCCCATTCCTGCATTTGACTCTGGGGAAGATGCCTCAAGCTTTATGGTGCAGCTCCTCCTTCAGCCTCGTCATGCAGATTTGTGATGTAACATGTAGCTTCTTTTGTTTTATTTATTGCTAAACAACAGGACTGTTTGCTTGCTCCCTCACTTAGGCCACTGCTCAGAAGGTTTGCTTGCTGAACACTGTTTCAGTCAAGGCAGTATGCAGGAAGCTTGACAGCCTGGAAATTCCATAATATTCACCAAGGCCATAGGGATCTTATATTATCCACGGCTTCTAATGGCTGCATATTCCTCACTGATTTAGTGATTAAGTTGTGATGGCTTTGGATGAGTCAAACCTCTGTAATAGTGACACTACATCTTTATATGTGTTAAATGTGAAAGAAAACATGTCTATAAACACTGAGCTTATTTGGAATGATAAATGGTATTATGATTAGTCATAGCTTTCTATGTGAAGCTATTTCTATAGAAATGTGTAGCTTTCTATAGGATTGGGTAGAAATTTCTTGTTTCACACCTACTTGACTTTTAATCTTTAGATTTCATTTTAAACTGCGGTAAAAATATTGTAGAGTTAAATGTAGCACTGTTTATTTGGGGAGTGAGAATACAATCATTACTATGCTTTAAAACTTCTAGTACAGTCTTGCAACTTTAAATTTATTTCATAATTGAATTTTTCTGGCAATATTTGCACTGTACTCATATGTAAAAGGAAATAGCAGCCACTGTGTAAGTGTAATCTAGATATGTGTAAAGACTGTGCAGCAGTTCCTCAATAGATTTCTTCCAATATGAAATAAATTTATTTGTTGAAATTCTTATAATATGTTTCAGACCAAAGCTGAAACATTTGCTGAATGCTATATTAATGACAGAATCCTAATCCAGATTTAATCAGGCATTCTGAAGCACAGAGTTTCAAAATTCCTGAGATCAGAAGGCAAAGAATTTCACAAATAAGTATCAGCCGAGTCCTATTCCTGTAAGACTGGAGGTTGAATAATGAACTAGCAGTGACAGAAAATAATATCTGAACAAAGGGAAAATGAAGAGTCTGACCCTGTGAACTAGCTTTAAGGTCATGAACAGGATCTTACAAAATCAACAGAAATTCATTACTGGAAGAAGCCAGAATGAAGTCTTCCACATAAGGCATGTGTGATGAATCAAATGTGGTCAAGTGGTGTATACGTGCAAAATTCTGAATAAACTGGAGTCTGCTTATCAAATTAACAAGCAGTGAAGGAGGAATTTCCATAATGTACCCTGTAATTTCCTGGAGAGCCTTCTTTAGACTGCTAAGTAGGGGTCGGACAAATCACTAGACAAAAGAATCACTTTTTTTTTTTTTTCCCCACAGGGCTTTGTGTGACCTATAACAGGATTTTGGGAGATGGGTGCTTTGTAGTACAGACATACTCTTTTGTCGATTTACTTGTTTTGGTGTCAGGGCTGAGGAACTTTCATGCTCTGAAGACTCCTTTTCTGGTTTTGTCCTATGTCTCTAAGATTATAGAACGTTGCAGTAACAAAGAATATAGAATATATGCATGCAGTAACAAAGGACACTAAGTGTAGGTGTTAGATTTTATTTTATTTTATTTTTTTTTTTTTTGGTACTGGATTTTGAAAGATAGTGTTTCTCAGAATAATGTGAGAAAACTTGGAACATTGACTTATCCATGCTGGAAGATCGCTCTGCAAATGACTCCAAATTGCAGCAATTTAGAAATCTTGAGGTTCTTTCTGTATTTGAATTTGTATATTCAGCAAGCTTTTAGAACAAATACATGATGCTTTGATAATTACTTTAATTTATGAATACAACTTTAGCTGAGTTGAATACATGAATGTACCTTACAGTTTTCAGGCTTTGTGAGACATTTCTGCTAAATCAGCTTATGAATTTCCTTTTGATGAGCTTAATTGTTGACATATTTTTCAAAAGCCACCAGCAGCTTTCTTTGCTAGCTAGTATTCACAGGAACTGGATAGTCTTGTGAAGTCCTTTATTCAATTTGCATAATATTTTGCTTCTACTGTAAGATGGAGTGAAATCCTTTGTAGTCAACCTAACAATGTTAGACATTATAAAGACATCAATCAGAATTAAACTTGAAAAAACAGAAAAAATCAACCTCCCAGGGTGTCCTTCAAAATATACAAAGCTAGAAAAAATTGCATTTTTTTTTTCCCCCCCCCCCCCAATTATTTAGAAAAAGATGTGAAATAATGAGATGTGGTCTCTTAATGAAGGTATTTTGTCAGTTTCTTCAGCAGAGCTGTCACGAGGCTTTTAATTTGAGATCCTTCAAATCAGAATGCATTGCAAATGCTAATACATTAATTAAATCATCAAAACAAACAAACCATTTTGTCCTTTCACATAAACCAGAAATATTCTGCATCCTATCTATGCACAAATTTTTTTTGTTGTTGGTAATATTTTAGAATTTCTATATCTCCTGAGAGAAGAAGTTGTAAGAGAATGAAATATAAGCTAAGCAGTGGGATCTTTACAGATAATAATAGTTGTGGATATCTATGTGAAGTGAAGCATGTAGAAAACTTGAACATAACTAACCCTGTTTTGCTCCAAACATTTCTGAAGAATTCTGGTTTGTTAATAATGCCTTAAAAGTATAAAAGACTGGGATCTGTGGGTTCTAGGCAAATGAGACCACATCCTATAGTTCTTGCTTTGTATTACTGGAGTAAATTTCCCATTTGCTCATGGCAGGATGGTAACTAAGGATTGAGTAAAAGTGGCAGGATGGGAATTCATTTGTCACTTCTGAGAGTGCGTTTGCAAACTACTGGAACCACAATTGAGTTCAGTGTTTAGCAAGATGGTGGATGCCAGCGTGAAGCTCGGAAGTGCCAATTTTAATTAAAAACTGCATTTTCAAATCAAGCTCCTATCTAACAATGGGTGGGAAATTCTTCCCACTGTGTCAGTTTCCTGAATGCGGTATTGACTGACAAGATGGATGCAGCTTCTCCTTCCAGAAAAGTGCTGCTATCATCTTCCCCTTCACATCCCCCTACCAGAAGAAAAAGACTACATTGTTTGTGGAGTCTCCTTGTTCATGTCCTGCATTTAGGCCAGAGTAGACGGATTTTATTTTGTCCTTCCCATCCCTCTTCCTCTATTGTTAACAATGGAGTGAACACATGGGATTAACATGGCTCTTGACATGGCTGACTTGTTTGCTGTTTGGAAACTACCGATTCTTCAGTTGTATAATTGTTTAAAAAAAAAAAAAAGAAATAGTATCAAAAGATTCAGTCATTTTCTGTTTATTCCAATGACAAGCAGAACAAAGTAGTAGGGGAGAGACGGGGGAAACCAACAACAAAAAACAAATTAGTTTAAGAACCAGCATGTTCCCCTTACTTTAAGGAACACAGTAAACATTTCAAAAGTGCATGCCAACTCATTATCTAACTCAGTCTTCATTGACTTCATGAAAAACAGCAGCAGTTAAGCAATGTTTGCCAAAAGCAAATTTGGGTACATGCATTGCTAAAAAAATGTGACATCCACTCTGTACAGGTGCCTTAATCTGCCACACAGGGGCAAATCAGCATTTCAGCATTACCATTCTGCTCTGTTGCCTAGCCCTTTCGTGATTACTTTTCTAGTCTGTTTTGATTGTTGCTTATTCAAAACTGTGGTATGATGATGATTTGAATTGTTGGCCAGAAATGAATGTCCCCAAGTGCTTAGAGATATAGAGACAACTTTAGTAATACAATCTTCAATGTAATATGCTTTGCAAGTATCTTTTCCACAAAGTTTATTGTCTAAAAATCTTGAATCAACTACTTCTGAATTCCTTCTTTATGTGAGTTTTTAGATATAGTTTGCCATTAATTTCATGTAGCTTTTAATGAACATTATTTTCTAGTTTATGAAGGATATAGGCACTTTTTCCATCTGTTTGTTGTGGCATTTTGCAGTTTACTGTTAGTTTCTTGAGCTTACTGCGACAAAACATTTGAATATATTGTATATTCAAATATAGCCATTCATTATGATGACAAACGATGCAGCATATTCTAAGAGTTGTTCCTTATGGATAAGCTACCCATGCTTTGGAAACTCATACCTCAGTATGTCCAAAACATATGTCTAAAACATGTAAATCCACTAATATTTTGAGCCTTATTGAACTTGGTTTCCTTTGGGAGTAACTCTTTGCACAAGAGAAGCGCAAGTGTCTGTGGAACAATTGTTTTAATTAAATAGCTTAAGGAACAGTTCCCTTTGGAAATCATGCAGGCCTTATTCCATAGCCCTCATGTTGTCTGGTGTGCACAATTGTGTCCTGTGGGTATTGATTTCTTCAATTTCTCCCTTGAAAATTAACAGTCCATTTTAGTAAGCTTTCTTTCATTTTGGAATCTACATACTCTTCTGCCATATGTTTAAAATTCAGAGTTGCTGTGTAGTTCTGGTCATTAGTTATTCTGTTCCACATATGAGTACAGAATGTTGAAAAAATGTTTCCTTGCTTTTAAAATATATAATTTAAGATTTATTTTTTAAAAAAAATATTTTATTTGGTTCAGAATTTATTAATGAAACGGGTAATTCTGTTTGTAGAAAACAATGAAACTTTCTTATGGCTTTTAAAACATTTATTTTCCTTTGGGGAAATAATAAAGTAACTGGTGAAATTAGGATTTCAAAATGAAAAAAAAATTGCTTAAATAAACATCCATTTAGCATTTTATCAAAAGCTGGAAAATGCTGCTGAAATTTAAATTTCTTCATCTTCCCTCTTCTTCAAACATTTACTTTATTGTTGTTGAAATTGCAAATTTCCACAAGGATCAGGTAATAGAATAGAGATTTTTTTTCCCCCTGAGGTAGTTATGTCCAAACCAGAGAATATCAATATGTTCCAATATTTATTTCAGACTATTCTTTGTTGTTGAGCAAAGATTGCTTCACTCCCATGGTGTGGTTACTTCAGTCAATGCAGTACAATCTGGAAAGTACATTGACATGAAAAATCAAGTGTTACACTTTCAGAGCAGTTTTAAACAACAGCAGAAAGGGCATTGACATTGTCATTGTCAGTCAAAACAACTGAACCTTAACTATCGGTGTTAATCAGAGAAAGGTCAGAGGAAGAACAGTACACGCTTGTAGCAAATGTCCCAGCACCTTGTTCCTGATAGCAGCTAGCAGCAGATTCTTACGTTGAAGTATATAAAGCAGGGCAAGTACAGACTGTTTCTTCCTGCTTGTATATTTTCCCAGCTTCTGACAGTCAACAGCTTTGAAAGTCTGTGCTGAAATTGCATCTTAAGCATTGTTTTCATGAACCACTGAGTGCGGAAGCAACAATAGGAACAATGGATCACTGTTCAGCATCAGTGGCAAATGCACTTAGAAATAAGTAACGTTACCACTTCAAAACGCTTGACACAGACAACAGAAACAGAAGAGCCAGGAAATTATGGACACACCCATGGCCAGAGGCAACATCTCACAGCTCCTCCAAGTTATGAACTCCTTGAGAACTGAGAATTCCTACCATGCAGAGAGATAGGAGCCAAAGTGACCATTATATAATCCAGCAACTTCTGCTACAAGACATGGCGCCGTATTTTTCAATCTGAGGGGTTCCTGCCTGTGTCTTCCTGCGGAGACTTTTGTTTGGTAAGAGTTGGGTGACCTTGCCTCGTACCAATACATTATGCCACCAGTGAGCTGATCTTTAGTGGTTAAGACAAACTTCCACATTCTCTGAGTTCCTGCCTCTCTGTAGGTCCTGTTCAAGCATCTGCCCCATGTAGGATGTGAACAGCACCATGTTGTTTCCTCTGGCAGCCCTCTTTGGGGGCTGTCAGCAGGGCTCCCCAATAAATAGCTCTACAATAGCCTTCCTGCACAATGCTTGGCCTAATATAAGATCAGCTGTGTGTATCTTTCCGCAGCAAAGCATTTGGAAAATGACACAGCCTGAAGTAAAATGAAGTTCCAAATCTGGCTCGAAATTTCCTCATGAAGCATTCTGATCTTCTGCATTTAGCAGAAAGGGACAGGTAGGCTGCTGCTGGAGAGCTCTGCAACCACCTGCTGAGCTCTATTGTTAGCCGGACTCTTGACTCTGCGGGAGGCAGTGACTCCTGCTGAGTTCCTGCCGGTTTTTTGCAAGAAGCACTTCTCCCTGCGAAGTGGCAACATGCTGGGACACAAAATCGGTCCTGTCCTGATGTGAGCGCTGCACAGAAAGGGAGGGTAGTTGTGACGTATAGGGACGGAGCTGTGATTTTGTTGTGGGTAGTTCATGCTGTGTTTTGGAGACAGCATGTGTATATTTGAAGTTTACTTGGGTATGCAGAGTAATATGCCAACACAGGTTTCTAAACGGTTCCTCGCTGCATAAATAACCCCATTCATTTCAGCAGATGGTTCTGAGCGTAACCCAGCTGCTGGACTGCAGTCATCTGTCTATGCAGCTCTTTCTTGTTTTACTTAATTTTGCTTTCACAAAAATGTCACTGATCCCCTCTTGGGTGAAGAGTGTGTTAAATCATCAAAAAATTTCAGGAGCTGAGACCAGATAAGACAGTGTCTACAATGATCACAGCTGAAACTTATTTTGGAACTAAGACACCTGTCTTCCTGAAGTTGTGATGTTGAGAATGGCAGACCTTGTTTCCTTTTGCAATCCCATTATTTTTACTTCACCCTTTACCTCTGTCTTTTGGAAGAAGCAAATAAAAACAAAGCTTTGCTTTACATTTCTGTTTGAAGATAAACTGGAACATTTTAACAGACAAACTTTAAGTGATTGTTTACTTTTGCAGTGGTCAGGGCCAGTACCCAGGGCTACAGCAACATGGCTAAGCTACCATGCTCCTTTTTAACGTTTTAGTCGTCAGTGTTTCTTGAAGCGTGGGAAGGGTGGCATTGGTGCAAAGTGGTGCATGTGCTGCCCACTTTGCCAGAGAGATGCACAAGAGTGAAAGAACAAAACTAATGTAGTCCAGTCTCAGGGAAATGGCAGAGCACAGTTTGTGAATTACACTGATTTACACAGATATGTGAAGAGGATTTGTCCCTTTTTCTTAACGGGTAAACTTTCACTACCTCCTAAATTTAGACTCATTTCTGTGAAGCCAGAGCTGAACCACACCCTTCAAATGTGGAGGGCTGTTTCATGAAACCATTGTGCTACCCAGAGGATTCAGTCAAATGAGGACAAGTTTGCAGGCAGGTGCAATTTCCTTTTAGAAAATTGATAGATGGTGCCTCTGTGTTCTGTAATGTGTTGGTTTTGGTCTCTACAAAATACAACTTGCATTCTATTCTGACTAGTTACAAATCATGCATCTGGAACAAAGAGGGATGTAGCTGAGCAATATATTTAATTGCAATCTGGTTCAGATTCCCTGTTTCTTTTCAGTTTAATCTGTGCAACAAATGTACTCCCAGTCTTCATTTTTTCACTATTTGTAGCATTTAACAAAGGTTGTAGTGACCCAGATGAAGCTTAAGAGGAAAGTGTTGTGGTGGATCTTGGAAATGGAGTTTGAGTGTGATGACAGTGGGCATGATGCCAAGCCCAACTCCCCTACATGTCTTTTGGTTGCACTCTTTATTTTTCCTTATGCTGGGCTGGATTCAATCATGCAGCCACATCTATGGTTGAGGCAGAAATCTGCAGTAATTAGTACATCTCTCTTCTTCAATGACTTTTTTTTCAAAAGAATACTTTAAATTGTTTACTTTTTCTGTGGTTGGATTGTTGAATTAATAAGAAAAATGTAGCCAACAACAGTCTTTCAGTGAATGCATGAACATTTAATTCTGTGCTTAGTAGTCACTATCTTGTCATATCTAGTGACAAACTTTTTCTTAATGGAAATTCACCTGCTCGTGTCACTAGATCCAATGCTGTACTGTCCATTTGTTTTCATTCATGACTTTATCTGTTCAGATTTTGCCTACTTAAAGGCTGGCCAATTAAACTTGGTGCATAGCTCTTTGGGAAGTGACGTAAATGCTAGTATCAAATAACAGCCATTTACTGACTTTATGGTGTTTCTGTTTAATGAGGTGAGCAATTTTTTTAGCAACTAATATATTTCAAACCTTGTTAAAATTAGTAAGATATGGAGCAGAATTCCTTTAGATTGTCTGAAAGTAACTTATTTCATAGTTCAGAAATACAGAAAACTATCCTGATTTTCAAAATTTTCAGCTATGGACATTTATTATTAAAATTTATTTCACAGGCATGTCTGCTATACTTTTTACCATCTTTTCCAACAATACAGAATGTATCCATAAGGTAGGCATGTATGTGGCTAGCCATATTTATAACTTCTAATGTTTCTGGATACAAAACGCTCAGAAGGCCCATTCGTAAGATCTTTGGAGCTTTGGTATAGCACACAGTTTAAAAAGGTTTTCCAAGTGTTTTTTCGTTCAAAGGGCTGTCCTAGTTTTGCTGGGACAGAATCCTAGTCCAGTCATGTTCTGCAGGTCCTTAGCAGTTTCATGTCAGCCTGGACAGCTGACCTGAGTTGGCTTATAGGTGTGTCCCATACAGTAAACAATGTGCTTAGTATAGAGGGGGAAGTTTGCTAAGGGATGGTCTTTTACTTGGGCTCCCTCTGACCCTGCGCCTCTTCGCCTTCTCCAAAGGACTGGTTTCCCATTCATTGTGGCCACTGTACATTTGTTGGGATGAGGATAACTTCATATATTTTGCATTGGTGTCAATTTGGCGTTTTTTTTTTTTTGTTGGGGAGCATCTGCTATAGCTCAACCTTAAACATGGAGTAAGTGTAAGAGTGTAGGCAAGGGTGATGTCCATGTCTTGCTTGGGTTTTCTTGTTTTATTTTGTTTTGTTTTTCAAATACAGAGGTTCTTGTGTCTGTGTAATGCACCTTGGTTCTGTGTTTATCTAGTTCTTTGTCCTCAGATCCTACTAATTTATGGATTATCATAGTGTTGTATTGATAATGATTCTTCTTTCCTGTGGACAAGTGATAGCCTGTAGTGCCTGAGAAGTATGTGTCGAGAGTGCCATGTATATTGCTTGTGTTCAGTGAAAAAAATGTTAGTATTTTTGAAATGTAACCAATTTTCTGTCTTCAGCTGCAGTCAGAGCAATTTCTCTATTCTTGTCTTGCAGTTCCTCTAGTAGAAGGAGTAATTGTGAGAGGTGTTTGCACTCTAATGTACTTAGTATATTTAGTTTTTATCCTGATGTCCATCTGTATGAGTATTCTTCATTTCTGTGCTCTTTCATATTTGCAAATATATATATAATTATGCATGTTATCCTTATGGACTTCTATAAAGCCTTTAATATGATAACATCCTTCTCACCAAATTCAAGAGAGATAATTTGAAGGGTGGACTGGATAAGGAATCAGTTGGATGGTTGTATCCAGAGGCCAGTGGTGAATGACTCGATGTCCAGATGGAGATTGGACCATACTGGTATCCATTTTGTTCAATATCATCATCTATGACACAGCAGGATTGAGCAGACCCTTGGCAAATTTTCAGATGACATTAAACTGAGTGATGAGTTAATATGCCAGTGGGACTTCAACGACATTGAGAGGTGGGTCTGTCTGAACCTCATGAAGTTAAACAAGGTTCTACACCTAGGTTGGAGTAATCCCCATTATCAGTACAGGAAAGGGATTGAGAGCAGCCCTGGAGAGAAGGACTTGGGGAGACCAGCAGCTGAAAACTGAACATAAGCCAACAATGTGCACTTGCAGCCTGGGAAGTCAACCATATCCTGGGCTGCATCAAGAGCAGTGGAACCAGTAGGACAAGGAATGTTATTCTGCATGTCTACTCTGCTCTGGTGAGACCCCACTTGGGTCCCCCCACACCCTCACTGTATCTAGCTCTGGAGCTTTCAGCACAAGAAAGGCATCAACCTGTTGGACTGTGTCCAGAGAAGAACCAGAGAAATGATCGGGGGGTCTGAATAACTCTCCTATGAGAAAAACCTGAGAGGTGAGATTCAGACTTGGGAAGAAAAGGCTCCAGGAAAACCTTATAGTTGATATTCAGTAGTTAAAGGCGGCCTATAAGAAAGATGGGGACAGGTTTGGGTTTTTTTGGTTTTTTTTTTCTTTTTTAACAAAACCTGTTGTGACAGGGTGAAGAGTAATGGTTTTAAATTAAAGCAGTGTAGATTTAGACTAGATATAAGTAAGGCATTTTATATGAAGGCGGCAAAACAGCAGAATGGGTTGCCCAGAACCCCATCCCTGGAGACTTTCAAGGTCAGATTGGATGGGGCTTTGAGTAACCTGACCTGAATGAAGATGTCCCTGCTCGCTAACATGGGGTTCAACTAGATGATATTTAACGGTCCATTTGAACCAAAAGCATTCTATGATTCTGTATGGATTACTGATTTTTTTCCCATGAGCTTTCCAGTGCTGTAAATAATACTGATGGCTTTACATCTGTGCAGTCCCAAAAGACAAAAATCTAAAAAGTAAAACCATCAAGCTCAGCTGCTAATGTGCAGAAATAAGATTATTTAATTAAAAAAAAAAGTTTTTTAAAATGAATATAGGAGTTACTTTTGTGAAGAAGTCCTTCAGTCACTGTGTAGCTCAAAGTACTTATTTTTGTTCTAAATGTAAATATTCTCATTTTGATGTCTTATATAATCACAAATATAAATATTTGCTTTTTGGTTTACTTTTAACTGTATTGCAGAATCGTGGAATGGTAGGGGTTGGAAGGGACCTCCAGAGATCTAGTTCAACACCCCTGCTAATGCAGGTATGCCTAGGCCAAGTTGTGCAGGAACATGTCCAGCCAGATTTTGAGTCTCTCTAGAGAAGGAGACTCCACAACTTCTATGGGCAGCCTGTTCCAGTGCTCTATCACCCTCAAAATAGTTTTTTCCTTAAGTTCAGGTGAAACCTGCTGTGTTCTAGTTTGTGCTTGCTGGCCCTTGTCCTATTGCTGGACACCACTGAAATGAACCCACCCAGCCCCATCCTAATGACCTTCACCCTTTACATATTTATAAGCATTTATAAGATCCTATCTCTATCTTTTGTCTTCTGGGCTGAAGAGCCCCAGGTTTCTCAGCCTCTCCTTCTGAGAGATGCTCTAGCTCCCTAATCATCTTTGTGTCTCTCTGTTGAACTCTCTCCAGTGATTCTTTATCTGTCTTGCACTGGGGAGCCCAGAACTGGACACAATACTTCAAGTGTACTCTCACCAAGGCAGAATAGAGAGGGAGGGGAACCTGATGGTCATGTTCTTACTGTACTCCAGAATACCATTTGCTTTCTTGGCCATATGAGAACATTGCTGGTTCAGAGTGAACTTGTCCACCAGCACTCTCAAGTCCTTCTCAAGAGAGCTACTTTCCAGCACATCAGCCCCTAACCCATCATGATGCATGAGAGTTATTCCTCCCCACATGCAGGACTTTTCCTTTGCCCTTATTAAACTTTGAGGTTCACCTCTGCCCAACCTCCAGCTTGTCCAGAAACATACACATCTTCTTATTGCATAGGAAACACACTTACTGCAGTTACTGACATAATCATGCAATAATGTTTCAAATTTAAATTGTACAAATTCAGGTCTTTGTGATATTCCTCTTACTTGTGTACTTTTGATAATTATTGTCTATTCAGTGCAACAGAAAGACAAAAGCCCTTTAAAAACATGTTAATAACATTAAAACTTATTACTAATGATGATTGTAACAGCTGCAGGACACATCAAGTCATACCAATATAGTTTTCCAGTGTACTTACTTTTCCTTCCTCCCTGCTACCACTGTGATGTGTATTTGACTACAAAAGCAACTATTGTCTCTAATCAGAATAAGGAAATGTAGCATTCAGAAATTCACTATGCCATGAATAATGAACAGTACATTTCCTGTGGTTCTGTGATTTGGTCTGTAATAAAGTACAAATGTAGCTATGATGTAGTCTCCAGTTTAAAAAAAAAAAATGAATCAGAGCCTTTATTTACCAGAATCGCACTGAGTAAAAGTTTAACTATCATGTCAAGGCTATCTTCTCAACAGCACAACAGGTGAACTTAAATGAATTAGAGAACAAAGTACGAATGTGTTTGCAACCAGCATTTCCATAAAATAATTCACATTGCACCATATACTTATGGAAGGCTGCTGTGACTCTAGGTTGATGTATGCATGCCAAATAGATAATGTGTGTGTGTGTCATGTTGTAACATACTTCCCTTCAGTGTATTATTGAGTCGTCTATCTGAACCCAGCTTATTGCAGCTCCTTTTAAGTTTAATTGCCTCCATTTCAAATAGTGCATACCTTAAAAAATGTTGAGTTCTGCTTATGAGCAAACTGCCTAGTGCATTGGCCATTACCATAGTAGTCAAGCTGGTTATCTCACAGAAGTCACCTCTGGTGAAGTTATGTGGTGAAGAGACCTTAAAGAAACAAAATCTGGCCCTGTTGAAGTCACTGATGGTTTTGCTTTTTACTTTGACTTCAGAATTTATAAGATCTGTTTCAGTGTATCCTGAGATCTACTTTTGCAGAGTATTTTGTGCAAGTGGGTATCTTCTTCAGTAGTGTTGTGGCCCTCTAGACTGCGATGAGGAGGTTTGCATAGGGACTAAGAGCAGCTCATTGAAAACTTCCTTTCTGGACCACAGACATGGATAGACATTTCTGAGGATACAAATAGGAAGATTCATCATGTTATCTGGTGTATCTTATTTCCAATTAAGAAATGAAGAATTCATCCTTAAATTGTAGAATCACAGAATTATTGAGACCGGAATAGACCTCCGAGATCATCAGATCCAGCCTGTAACTTGCGCTTTGGCAGTGGGTTTGGACTGGATGATCCACTGGGGTCCCCTCCAGCCCCTACCATTCTATGAGTCTGTGGTAAAGAGAGAGTGAGGGAGGAGGAGGGAACTGTGTAAACCTAAATAATGGAAATGAAGATTGTTTTCTTATTTGTAGGAATATCATTTTTCATCCACTAAGTGTAGTGACTGATTGAACTCTTTGTATGCTTAGCCAAAGTTAATTGTCCCAAATGGCACATGAGGGAAAAGCATGCTTAGGGTCCCTTAGGGTCACTCTGATAAAGCATAGGATCATAGAACTGTTAGGGTCAGAAAGGACCCAAGGGCCATCCAGCTCCAATCCCCCCCACGATGTGCAGGGACACGTCACACTAGATCAGGTTGCTCAGAGCCCAATCAGACTGGCCTTTAAAATTTCCAGGGATGGGGCTTCTACCACCTCCTTTGGCAACCTGTTTCAGTGTTTTACCACCCTCATGGTGAAGAACTTCTTCCTAACATCCAGTCTGAATCTACCCACTTCTAGTTCTGCTGCATTTCCCCCTAGTCCTATCACTACCTAAAATCCTAAGAAGTCCCTCAGCATCTTTCTTGTAAGCCTGCTTAAGATGCTGGAAGACCACAATAAGGTCTCCTAGAAGCCTTCTATCCACACTCCCCAACTCTCTCAGTCTATCTCTATAGGAAAGGTGCTCCAGCCCTTTGATCATCCTCATGGTCAATTATTTTAACTAAGCGACGTATCACCACATTGGATTAGAATTAGTACAGTCACATTTCATTATTTTGTATGGTTCTGTGGAGCAAAACCCTTTAAAAATCTTGTAGGATGATCTAAATGCTTCTTTTTTAGTAGGTGGTGTTATTTTAAATGCCAGAACATTCACAGAAGAATTTTAATTTTATTAAGGAAATACGTTTCTAAAAATTTCTAAAAAGTTTGAAGCTTTGCTTTTGATTGTTGAAGTGATATTAAAACAAGGTGCAAATGTGTTTGTGTTTAACTCTCAGAGGACTCAGTGTCAGATGAAATGTCACTCTCTATTCTCCTTTTTAGGAAGGTGGCCTCTACCAGATGTAAGCTCAGAAATGGCAATTGTCATTCACGTAAATGACTAGCAGGTTTATCATGCCAGTCTCTGAGACTGACTTAAATTTTGGCAAGAGGCAAAGAGCAGGCCCATAAGAAAAAAGTAGTCCTCATGGGAACAGTAAAAATATGTTGGTATTGTTTAATTCTTCCATAACATACTAAATTAATTTATTTGTTTTTGAGCCTTCTAAAGTATAATGCCATCAGAGAATGTGTTTTTCATATAGTTCTTTTACAAATACATTAAAGTTTTAGAGAGAGCAGTCTTTGAGTAGACACCATTGGTCATCCATAATGGGTGACTTGAAGAGAGATGACTTGATATTTGTAGGTTTTTTTTTTTCTGCTTTGGAGTCTATAAAGTATTTGGCATCAGTGCAATGTGAGCTTATCTCTACATCTTGCAATCATTTTGCACAGATGTAGACAACTGTAGAACACGAAGGATTGTGGGGTATCCAATTCACATTGTTCATAAATTCTTGTGAAGCACTCTGTCATAATACTCTTTGGTAGATGCTTTTGATGGCTTTTCATGTTTGGCTAGTAATGTGTTGTTCAGCTCTGCTTCTTCCAAGCCACTCAGAAAACTGTGCTGCACTTGGCCATTAACTCTGAGAGTTGAATGAAAAACTTCAGTTAACTCATTGTTCAGTTGGATTGTCGGAATAGGAGAACCCTATTATTTAAATAAATTGATGTAAATTTAAGTAAATTGAGGGGAAACATGTTCTCTATTCAATATACAATGGGTAAAAAAGAAACAGTTTTTTTTCTCCTCATTGATCATTCGCAAGGTAATAGCTTCAGAATGCCAACACTGCAAAAAAAAAAAAATAGCTTTATGGCTTTTTGGAGTGATACCAACACCAGAAACAAGCACACTGTAATTGCTTCTCTTTTGTTTATATGGAGCACATTTTGATCTCTGAAGCTGTATGTGTTAAAGAGGAGGGGAAAAGCCCCCAGATTTTTCCCAGATCTTTTGCTATTACTAAAAATACCATCTTTTGCTATTACTGTAAGAAACTTTAATTCTCTACCATACATTCTGACATGTATTTTGAAGAACAGAAGCAAATGAAAACTTCTGAAACTGTCAGGTTTCTTCCGATACTACCTGGTTGTCCACTTACTATAATACATTTCTGTGACTTACGTGTATCTAGACTTGAAGGCAGGATACAAAAAATTGTTATGAATACTGCAAAGGTCAGAACTAACCTATGGGGCAGAAACACTAGATTTATTTGGAAACATAGAAATAAATTGATGCTTGGACACAGCTTGGCAGGTTTCCCTTAGAATCAGTGGAGCTCTGCTTATTTATGGCATGCTTCTCATTTCTGAAATCCCCCTTACTGAGTCCACTGACTATCCTTTTCCTCAGACATAATATTTTTGATTTTTCTTTTGACGCTGTCATGAAATGGAAGTAGCAGTGGTGAGGACCAATAGAAAATGTACGCTTTACGATAAAGACAAAAGAGTCTTAAAAACTAACATTGACATTAAAAGGATCTATTCATTACACAATGCTGCATTTAACTTCTGGGGTTTAATTTTTTTTTTTTTTATTTTTAAAAGACAATTAACATACCTACTTTCTTCTAACAGCACTGCTAACATGTTAGCCTACATTTAACAATTCCTGATGGGTATTAACCACCAGCACAAATCCACTGAGGCCAGATTTGAGGTTTTAACTTCTCACTCAAATTTTTGTCAGTATCTTCCGTACTTGATCACCGTCTTGCTTCCTATACTGACCTTTGACCTGGAAAGTCAGCTTCTGTTGGAAAAGTGGTTGACAAGAATGTCACTGAACACTTGTATTACATGGGCTATCTTCAAGTCATACATTTGAAAACAAAGTATAAAAGGACTGTGGATGCACACTGACATCTCTAACGGTCAAGTTGTAGCTTCTGTGAGATGCATCTATAAGAAATTACAGAACATCTGAGAAAGATGTAGTTGGACTGCTCACAGCTGCAGCACTTGCTGCTGAAGAATTCCTGCACAGAAAGTGACTAAATATTCAAAATGAAAGAAAATGTATAATTAGATCAGATAAACTTTAGCATCATTGGGAAGCACTACCGTTCACCTGATGAATAATGTGTGCCACAAAAAGAAGATCAGTCAATGTTCTGTTGAACTTAGATATAACAACTTCAGTCCATGCTTTCTTATTCCTTACTGCAGAACAAAACTTCATGACTTTATAACAGGAATGTTACCTGCAAATGAACTTTGTGTTTTTATAAATAATAGATTCTTCCATGCCCAGGTTTAGTGGTTTTGCACCACCCAGGCAAATGCTCACCTGGGCATTAAACCTTTCTAGTATTAAGTGAAAACTGACTTGGGAGCCTGAAATGCAAAGGTAGTTTCACAAGACCTGTGGAGGGGAGATACTTAGTGCAGAAGGGATAACCAAAGAATAGTGATATGAAGAAACAAAACCCAGAAAATCTAAGCTAGAAAGGCTTCTAAGTTGAGAGGTTGGTTTTCTGAAGAGAGGGAGCAAAACAGAATCTGGAACACAGTTGGCTAGATGTTACAGAAGGGGTAACTGGATGATGGGAGAAATGGGGCAAATATAGTTCTTATTTTTCTCTTATGATAAATCTGTAGGTTTTCTATGCTGTGATAATAAAGTTATGCTTTGGGTAAACTGCTGCAAAGCAACTCCAGTCACTCTTAGTGAATCTTCATTTTTAGGTGTCAACATGCACTCACAAAATGCATAGTCAAGTTCTCAAGCAGCAGCATGGGTAACAACATGCATACTTTTTCAGGGACATGAATCTTAAAATCACTGTAATTTCCTGTGGTCAGGAATAGCAGTGGGTAAAATGGAATTTATTTTTCTGAACTGTGTAACAAAGAGTGCAATATTAGATTGCTTATATTCAAGAAACTTTAAAAATACAGTTTAACAGAAGAGAAAAATGCCTTTTTCTTATGATTGGAACACCTCTTCTATGGAGACAGGCTGATGCAGTTGGGGTTGTTTAGCCTGGAGAAGAGAGGGCTCTAGGGAGACCTTATAGCAGCTTTCCAGTACCTAAAAGGAGCTTACAGGAAAACTGGAAGGGGCCTTTTTCCAAGGGCATATCATGATAAGAGAAGGGGCAATGGCCTTAAACTGAAAGAGGGTATGTTTTGATTAGATATTAGGAAGAAATTGTTTACTGTGAAGGTGGTAAAGGCACTGGAGCAGGTTGTCCAGAGAGGCTGTGGAAGTCCCTTCCCTGAAAGTGTTCAAGGCCAGGTTGGATGAGGCTTTGAGGACATAGAAGTGTTGGAGCAGGTCCAGAGGAGGGCCACGAAGATGATCAGAGGGCTGGAGCAGCTCTCCTATGAGGACAGGCTGAGAGAGTTGGGGCTCTTCAGCCTGGAGAAGAGAAGGCTTCGAGGGGACCTGATAGCAGCCTTCCAGTATCTGAAGGGGGCCTACAGGAAGGCTGGGGAGGGACTATTGACAAGGTCTTGCAATGACAGGACAAGGGGCAATGGATTTAAGCTGGCAGAGGGGAGATTTAAACTAGGTATTAGGAGGAAGTTCTTTACAATGAGGGTGGTGAGGCACTGGCACAGGTTGCCCAGGGATGTTGTGGCTGCTCCCTCCCTGGAGGTGTTCAAGACCCGGTTGGACGAGGCCTTGAGTGAGCTGTACTAGTGGGAGGTGTTGCTGCCTATGGCAGGGGGTTGGAACTAGATGATCCTTGAGGTCCTTTTCAATCTTGACATTATTTGATTCTATGATTCTGTCTTGGTCTAGTGGAAAGTGTCTCTGCCCATGGCAGGAATCTGTAACTAGATGGTCTTCAAGGTAGTTTCCAAATCAGTCTAGTCTATGATTCTGTGACTTGCAATGCTTTTGCATCTTTTCTGGTTTGTAAGAGACTTACAAACCTTAAACTCCTTTAATTTAAAGATTCTTTTATTTACTCACTCAGTTTGTATTGGAACAATATTTTTTTTTCTTTGTGGGCTTAAGAAGTAAACTTGCTTTACAACAACTGATTCTTTATAAACTGCTCACCTGAGATTCCCACTTTGAGTTTAGCTATGAAAAACCTGAGGAGCCCTTACAATACAGAGGGAAACTAACATCGTTGCTGGTTATCAGTTTGTGATATAGCAAACATCAGTTGAATTAACCTGCATGACTTCTGTACTGCAAAGTGTTAGAATGTACTTTAAGCTGCAGAGAGTCAAATACTTAAGAAATAAATGTGAAAATGTAAGCTGAGTCACTAGAAACCAGCAACAACTGAGATTTTACTTTGTATGTTGCTTGCAAGAAGACTACAGGCAGTGTCATACTAGTCTGAATCACAGGCAATCCATACAGTGTGGTATGGAATCATAGTACCTATACTGGCCTTTAGGAATAATGGATGTCTTGGAGGTCCTTTGTCCAAAGAGACTCCAGGTTATAAGCTTGGGTAGGTGCCATGACTGAAGCAGGTATATCTCTAAATGCTTGTTTTTCTAGGTCTGTCTCTCTTCTTACCTGCCTTGGGTCCACTGGTGTGATCGTGAAATAGAAGGAAGTAGTCCCTGCAACCATGGAAGTGCTGGCTGTGTAAGACTAGCAGTTCTAGCAGTGTGCAAGAAGAAATACAACAGAGGGGAATGCCTTGCTCTACCCTCCCTTTCCTTGCCAAAACTTACCACCAAACCTAAGAAATACTGTACAAAGGCCAGGGACAAACTCACTGTTTATTTCAAGCTTCTGTTAAGAAGCTGTTATTTATTTAAAACTTCACACAAGGTTACAAAATCATAAGCATGAAAATCAGCGAAGAATGTGCTCTTTCTCCTCCACCATAACATAAACCACAGTGTGAAAAGTTAGCAGGAGCCTGCAACAATTGGAAAAACCCAAGCCTTTGCTCTTTATCCATAGAGATTTTAAGAATGAAACTCATAAATATTGAAACTACCCAGAACAGTAGATGAAGGAGCTCCTAATGTCACTGCTAGAACCTGTCTTTCTCTTGACTGCACTCATAGTAAAGCTATTCAAGTTGGGTCCAAAGAAAGCTTGTGCATGGAGAATATTTACAGAAATATACAAGTTAAAGGTAATACAGAAACACAACTCCCCTCCCAGAAATCAGAGACCCCAGGAGGGGCTCCCAACCACCCTTCCACCTTCTCCCCACCCCTGTACCTTACCCCAAGGTTTTGCCTTACGTGCAAGGTAAATTAGGAGGATCGGCCAAGGGGGTTAGAAGAAAAGTGGTTAGTGAAAATTAATCGTCAGAGGAGTTAGAGGCAGAAACTGCTAGATCACCCCAGCAGCTCCTGCTCCAGCAAGTGACAGAGAGAGACTGACTTATCTAATGTTTTGGTTAGTGGTCCCAAACAATTTCTTAGCAAGCATATGAGTGAAGTAGACATCATGATGTTTTCCTTTCACAGCCTATAGTGTAATTTTCTCTATTAAAATATTCTAATTAGCCTCAAACCAGCACACTCAGTACCACTGAACAGTGGACAAAATACTACTAATGATAATTTACACATTCTCCTTTATAGTAGCTATCATGTATCACTAGCCTAACTACAAATGAAATGAAAGGAGGGAGGAGAACCAATACTTTTATTTGCCCTCAGGCTGACTTATATAGGAATTTTCAGTAGAATTCCTTCTTGTCAATGATGCAGCAACACAAGACTGGATGTGGGACATGACATGTTGTTACAAAATGATGAATGCAAAATGAATAATCAGTATTAATTTTTATATCCAGGCAGAGATTGTTAATAACTATGAAAATTGTTCATTAACATTAAATCTCACCAGAAAACTTATTTACGAGGTTCAGAACACAAGGTTTGGAAAATTATACACACAGGGAACAGGCAAAACTGGAACACTTTAAGAGGTAACTAACAAACGCAAACATTTTTACTGGAAGAGAAGGTTTTAGCAGTCAATATATACCACTTCAGGTTAATTATCCTGCTTAGCCACTGGATGGATGCAGGGATCTCCTCTCTGCTTATGGCAGAAGGCAATTAGTGATTACAAGAGGCTTTAAGTATTTACTCAAAAAATATTATTGAACAGTACCCAAAGCATGTGGCAGGTTGCCATTAGAGGCTTTGGAGTTTTCCCAGGCTTCTGAGTGCTGGAGAAAGGAGGCAGACAATCTCTGACCTGGTCCTGACTCTCTGGATGATTTGTGTTATCTCCAGGACTTCTCATCTTGGCATGAGGCTTTCAAGTGCAGGCAGGATGTCTTGTGATGTGCAGTCTTGGCACGTCACACTGGCTGTGCAGGCTGAACGCGTGGAGGCATTTAGAGCCTGATCCTGGTCATTGGACTTCCACACAGCTCAGGATGCAATGAGGTAGTAAGCAAGCACGGATACAGTGGCAGAGCACCTCTTGTGCCACCTGCTCATCTCTTTTTATATCCATACAGCCCGAGACTAATGGGACTTTGGACACAAAATAACCAATCACAATGGCAGTTAGCCAAGCTTGACCATATTAGGTGAAGCCATAGGCTTGCTATACCCAAATTTGGGCAGAGCACAGCCTTGCACAAGGCAACCGTTTGTATCTTGTTTACTGCAGGGTTCAAACAGGAGGNAATTGTTTGGGAACAATAACCAAAACATTAGATAAGTCAGTCTCTGTCTGTCACTTGCTGGAGCAGGAGCTGTTGGGGCGATCTAGCAGCTTCTGGGCTCTGGCTTCTCTGCTGATTAATCCTCACTAACCACTTTTCTTCTAACCCCCTTGGCCGATCCTCCTAATTTACCTTGCACGTAAGGCAAAACCTTGGGGTAAGGTACAGGGGTGGGGAGAAGGTGGAAGGGTGGTTGGGAGCCCCTCCTGGGGTCTCTGATTTCTGGGAGGGGAGTTGTGTTTCTGTATTACCTTTAACTTGTATATTTCTGTAAATATTCTGTATATAGTGTAAATATCTGCTGTACATTGTGCAAAGCTGTAAACAGAGCTTCATCACTTAACTTCCAGCTGGCTGAGTTCTAGTCTGGGTCATTTTTGAAAGTGTGGGGGGGCGGCTGACTCCCAAACCTTCACAATGACACATGTCTGGAAAGGTATGTGGTCATTTTATCTATGTATTATAGAAGAAGCTCTGCAGACAAGATCACAGACAGGGCCACAATCTGGATTGTGTATTAACATGGGTGCCCAAAAAAAGTCTGTTACTTGGCATGTCCAAGAGGCCACCCTTGCAGTGCCTCAAATTTCAATGTGGCAGCCCACAAAATATTCTTAAGGCTGTATACATTGCCTTTATTTCACAGTCCGTATCTCCACAAAGATTCTGGCATGCTCTTAAGAAGACCCTTATATTTGTCTTATCTGCTTTTTTGTGGGCTCTGTGACATAGGGCTAAACACTTGAATCCTGCATGTCTCAGGTGTAACAGCACTGGAAATACAGGGATGTTCAATACTTTGCTACTGGGCAGAACATGCCCTGCCCAAAGGCTGAGTTCGACTGCTGGCTTTAGCTCCTTCATATCAGGCACAACCACTGTCTTAGCCTGTGGACTAGAAAAGGAACTGGTGAAGGAACCAAGGTCCTGCAGGACGTGGGTATCAGGTTGAGAAAAGAGGTGAAATCTTCCTCTCACTTCAGCAGTCCTGCAGGGTAAAGCATTTATGCTTTGGTGATGGAGAAGGGAAAATGTCACTTGGTTTGAATAGGCAGTTTCTCTGCATGCCCTTTGGTGTTAGTTTCCCTTGTTTAGAATGTGGGTATCATGCATGACAATTGGAGAGAAGAAATACTTTAGAAAAACAAACTACTCCTCCCACTCAAAAAAATCAGGAGGGGGGGAAAGGGTGGTTGGTGGTAGGGAAGAAAAAAAAGAAATAAGAGGCTCTGGTTGTAAAACCACAAAAATTGGCAATGAGGCTCCAAGGCAAGTGTAAGCCTTGAAATATCTTTTAGCTCTTAAAAAAAGAATAGTCAAAAAAAGAGGCAAATCACATCAACTCTCTCCCCATGGATTCTAGCTTAATAATGCTTCCCCTCGCTTTTTTAAAAAAAATTTTAAAATTTATTTTTAAGATTTGAAAACTTTTTTTAAGTTTCAGCGTAAGCCTTTTTTTCTGCTTTGTGTTCTATAAAAAATATTGAATTATTTTTTTCCTGTTTAAGTGGCTGCTCCCTCCCTGGAGGTGTTCAAGACCAGGTTGGATGAGGCCTTGAGTGACCTGTCCTAGTGGGAGCTTTCCCTGCCTATGGTGGGGTTTTGGAACTAGATGATCTTTGAGGTCCCTTCCAACCTAAACCAGTCTATGATTCTATGATTCATGATTTAAGAAATGCCAAGTCTGCTGTGTTATGGTTTCCGCAGTGATTTCCTGAATATCTTGGAGGACAGGTATTGTTTCTTTCTCAACAGAGCAGCTGGAGTGAAAATGTTGATTCTTTAACAAAGAAAATCTTAATCAAAGCCTGGGTTAGTTGCTGAAAATAAAGAGCAATTTAAAGTAGAAAAAAGGAATAGTTTCACTTTGCAGTTTCTTTGCTCCAGTTACTTAGTTTTCACTCTTTTGACTTTTGTGATATCATGTGGTCAATCATGAGAGTCATTGACAGCATACATTCTAATACAAAAGGAAAAAAGTTAGGGAAAGAACATATAACAAGGGCTAATATTTGGAGAGGAGCAGTTCTTTATGCTTACAGTTGTGCATGTAACTGCCCTGTGACTCCTTCGTACTTCAGTTCTTCCTTAGGTAAAGATAGATGAGAACACTTACTATATTTTGTCCAAGTGCACTGAGATATGAATAAGTAAAATTCTTCACAGTTTAATCTTACTCTGTGTTGGAGAAGGTGGTGTTTGAATGTGTTTGTGTGCAAGTGTCACACAGCCCTATTAGCCTTTGTTGTTGTAATGGTACCCATTAGGTAGCCTGATTTGATTTTAGTGATACAAAAAAAAAAAAAAAATTCTAGATACCAGTAGCTCCTTTTCACAGGTTACCAAAGAGGTGGAAAAACCAAGAAAAGGTATTTTCAGTTGCACCTCTGAGGAAGCAGCTATCAATGATCAGTTTTGGAGATTTTGGCTGATAATTTGTTGTGGATGAGATTGGGCATGGTAGGAGGGGTAATGCAGTGCAAAGTGCATTTTTAACTGTTGATGAGGCTGGCTTAATGTATGACTCTGTAAACACTGAACGGAGCAACAGTCACCACTAGAGGCCAAACAACAAAAACACTCATAAAATGCAGTTACTCAAGTGCATGGATACTCTCTTAATGGCATGGGTCTTTAGTGCATGTATCTCAAAGACCCTGATTTATCAAACTATTATCAATTTAATTGCAGCACTACCTTGTAATGAATGCCTCAGGCCTCAAAAAAATCAGTGTATTATGTCTGAGACCAAAGTAAATTAAGTAAACACTGCTGTATGGTTTCATGGTCTTTATTTAGATTGGAAAGCTGACCTGTGTTTTGTCTACACATTCCCCAGAATCCTGAGTGTTGTCCTTTGTACTTGCACCTTAATACAGACAAGGCAAAGCAGCTCAATATCTAAATCTCATGTTGACCTGAGAGTGATCTAGGAATACAACATTCCTACATTTCTGTCTTCACATACTAGTATAGAAAATGAAAAAGTAGATCAGTTCTGTATGTGTGTGAGAACACGTTCACATGCTGAGAGTCAGTCATTTGACAGACCAATGCTGCTGATTTATTTCTGAAAGGCACTGCAAGGGGATTCCATTCAGCCTGCTGGTTGAGCTAATCGAGCAGTAAGAGTGAGAAAAGTTTGGTCCCCTCTGTCTAATGGAATGAAATCCTGGGTCTTCTACTGACTGAGTTATACCTAGTCTCTAGGTTGTAAACCAGTCCTGGTACACTAGTCCTTGTGTGACAGAACAATCTTTGTTTTACTCCGTGAAGCCCTGCCACTGTGTAGGCAGAGGCAGAGCATGCATATGAGGAAAAAGGACTTCTTGGAAACGTGGATTTCAGAGAGACCTGTGTTTCTTCTCTCTGCTCCCGGGGTGTACTGTGCATTTTGAATGACATTGCTGCTTGGTGTAGTACAGGAAAAGTCCAAGTCAAGGAGGGAAAAGTGATACGTCAAGTAAGCTATGTACTGATCTTGTGCTTCAGCTTTTGGTGTCTGTGGTGTCTGTTCTGGACTTGGAACTTCTTGACTGTGCTTGAGGCGTATTTGTAAATAGGAAGCTTTCTTTGGAGATAGGACTTTGAGCTCCCTTGAGCTAGGGGAAGAAAAAAAGGTCTTTTAAGCATGCGGGCAGCCACTGCTTTTCCAACCTGTTTTTAATAGAAAATTTTTTGTTTGTTTGTTTGTTTAAAAGTGACAAATATGGAACAGAAATAGAGACTGCTGGGCTCCAGATAACAAAAATCAAACTACTTCTCTGAATGAGTTGGATTTACTCTCCTTCTTAACATTTGTCTTTGCCCAGTTACAGATAGTTGCCTCCTGAATATGTTGTCATCAAGTGCTTGCATGTTGTGTTTGCTTATTCGGATTACACTGAGGCACCAACTTGTCCTGTGAATTGGTTAGAGAGCCTGGCACTCCAGTCTCTTGTCAAACTTTCCTGTGAGATCTGAGGTACTGAGAGACAGGCTTTGTACTGGAGTATCTAAATGTTGTACTGGATCTTACCCAGTTCAGCTGCAATGCGACTTAAAATAGTTGTGAAATATGCCTGATTTTTATGTGTGTTTTAAAACATAAAAAGGTCTTAGTAATCAATATGCTAAGAAAAGGTTCATTCTGTGTAAGATTCCTAAAGTGTTACTTTGTAGAAGAAGTGAGCAAACCCCATTACACTGTCAAAATGTTGATATCATGAAGTATCACCATGCAAAAATGTAAAAGGGAAAAACTCAAAGGAGAATCAACCAAGTGCAACTGTTACTGAAATCCTTCCTGTGATAGTTTTTTTCTTGCCTTCCTCATAAAAAACAATTCTGAAAGAAGTAGAAGTAGCTTACCAGATTCACTGGTATGCACTGGGAAATTTTTATAGTGAGCATTTGACTCTAAGAGTATGCAAATGAGTCCTCTTCATATACAATTGCATACTGTATGGGTTGCTACCTAGAGATCTGTCTTCTCTTGCCTTGCATCTCCTATTTCCCTTCCTATCACTAGAAAAAGCATGTAAATACCAGAATATTAGCAATTTGTGTCCCAATTTAAATGGCTGCACAGAAAGAACTGGGTGATTTTGCAGTTGTGATTGGCCTAGTGGAAATAATTATCTTCAGTTTAAACCCTATAAATCACAGTTTAAAGAAGTCCATGTTAAAGTAGACTTGCCTGTTCAGCAGCAGGTCTGCCTTCTCTCAGGGGTCAGTGTCTGAATAGCTGGTTATCCTGCTACTGCTTTTCTTCATTGGTCCTGTATTACTTCCCAGCTTGCCTCCTGCTGAAATAATTGTGGTGCTAATAACAATGTGTGGGGAAATGACCAGATGTGCTAGTTTTCTTAGACAATTATACTATTTTTTCCAATTTTCCAGACATTTTTTTCATTTCTTTATTAACTCACCGGTGCCAGGAATTGGATTTTTCCAGTACATGAATCCTAATTAGTAAGCCAGGGGATTGACCACTCTGTTTTACCCATGATGTGTCATTTCCCCTCTGTTCTTCCTTAACTACATTTTGAAAGGCCAGCCCTTGTGTTTTTAAGCATAAAAAAAGAAATTCAGGAGTCTTTTGTGACAGAAATGGAAATCTGGTAAAGAGATGAAAAATGAGAAGGTGTAGTTAGGATCAGGGCCATCTGGTAGTTCTGAGATTACAGGGAATGGAGGCCTGTCAGAGTGGCTGAGCTGCTTGAGGCTGAGCTACCTTTTCCTCACACCATTTACAACTGAAACTCATCATGCCATGGTGTATTGCTCTTTGCTTGTGAGTTTATTAAATGATATTGGCCCTGAGGAGCATCTACAGAATGGTTTTGTAGAGCAAAGGCAGCATTTGGTGCACCGCTGATGTGAGTTGCTCTTACAGTCTTGCCCTGCAGCCTTGGTTTCTGCTTATCAAGGACCAGAAGCAGAAGGGAAGAGGAGGAGGCAGAAGCTTGTCATAAGTGAGGGTATCCTCAGATTTTGAGTTTAAGGACTCTTTCAGCCTTAGTATGGGCTTAGGGATGCCCTGGGCCTGTGGGAGGAGTTGGTGGAGTATTGGCAGGGCAGAGGGAGTGGCTGAGTCCCAGGGAGGATGAAGCACTACATTGTGCTGTGAGAGTGAGTGGGCTAACTGTGGTAAGGGAAGAGAATTGGACAAAAAAAGTGTTTTTCTGGATAGACAGGATTATAGCAAACTGAAGAGGTTCGTTAACCTCTGAGATTCACCTGAATGGCAGAAGAAAGGCAATCGATTTGAATGAAGTAAAAAAAGGTTGTGGGTTCCTGTTTGTATTGGTATATTGAAATTTGGGGACAAGGTCCATCAGAAGATTAGATGACAGAGTAGATGTTCTTGCCACCTTGTACTGGAAAAGGGGAGAGTGGGTAGAAGGCTGTGCCCTTTGTAATCTTCTGTTTTACTATAGAGGACACAGGTGAGGGAAATCTGATACATGGAGCCCCTCAGCTTGATGGGTTGTGGGTGCTAATTGATAGGAAGTGAAATAAGTAGCTAACTTTCTGTCAGCTAGGAAGGGGTAACTCTGTTCAGATCTTACCCCATCTCCATAAAGGCCTGTCCAAAACTTGAATCTTTTGAGGTTCAGAAAAGGATGATTAATTCCTTTTTCATTTTTTTGTGCTAATGCATTAATTGGTTCCAGGCAGACTGGGAGCAGCAGAGCCAAGATACTGCTTGAAGGCTGTGATCCAGGTAATTTGAGGTCTGTCAGGGGGCTGAGAAGCACCAGAGATTTAATGATAAACTCTAGAGTCTTTAATTTTCCAAAATATTTCATAGGTCCAGGAGGTTTGAACAGTACCATGTTTTGGGGTCCTCAAAAGGAAAGAAAGAAAAGAAAGGAAATGTACTTTTGGAGTTATACCAGCAGAGCTGTGCTGTATTTAAAGGGATCCTCAGGAATTTATCTCCCAGCCCTGGGGACTGTATTTCTAGCTCCATCGGTCATCCTCCCGACCAGGCAAGATCAGTCCTTAGCACTGCATACTTGTGTTCCTTGTACGTAAGCATTACCTTTTCTTGTGACCCTGTTGAGTGCGCTTTTTCACTAGCAAAACTTGAACCTGCTATCTCTCTTTACTGCCCACTTAGATTGTTGCTGGTTTAAAACATGTCATTGCAGAAACCATGCCTATCAGGTGCTCTCCCTTAGCTGTCTAATGTAGTGTGTTCTCCTAGTACAAGTACTGGGAGAAAAAGGGCTAGACAACTGTCTTCAGGGAGTTGGATTGCCAAATACTGTCCTACCCGTCAGCAGCAGCACAGTATCACCAAACCACAAGACCTTTTATATGAGGCTTTAAATAAAAGGAAGAAAAAAAAAAAAAGCTGGCTTTAGTCATTAATCTCTCCTTTTTATTAGCTTTTAGGGAATGAGGAACAGCTCAGTGAGTTGTGTTTGTAACAAATACAGGTTATGAAATAAATGTATTTAATTATTTGCTCATTTTGCAGTGAAAGACTCTCCAAATCTGCCTCCTAAATGTTTTAACTCAACACTAGAATTGATGCTGCCAAATACCGACTGATTCAATAAATGATGAGTTTCAAATTCCTCTTTTACGTGGGGAATGTGATATAGAACAATGACCTCAGTTTTCATCTGTGTCCTCAGATTCACCTCTTTTTTTGGCTGTATCTTTTTCAGTATCTTATAATTTTTCAAGTTGTGAGGGATTTATAAGGGCACTAGTGTTTAATAATTAGGCAGTATATCTCTGATAGATCTTCTGGTGACATCTTTTCCAACTAATGAGTATTTAATAGAATGTTACTGGAAGCTCTGATCCTTAGATCTTGTCCTGTCTAGACCCTGTATACAACTAAGTGACCAGACTCATTAGGAGTTATCTGCACCCCACTTTACAAAGCTATGTGAGGAAACTCTTCAGATTTAGCCTCAGGCCACCTGCTTTGTAATCTGTTGCTGTGCACTCAGTTGATCCCGCTGTCCTTATAGTAACTGGAAAGCTACCAATGGTTTAATTTTAAAACAAATATTCTGACTCAGGAAGCATAGCATGGAAAGCTGGTTGCTATATTTGTCAGCATGTGACCTTCATAAAGCCTGTAATTTGGAAAGATTACTTCAATGATACAGAGAAACTCATCACATCATTATAAAACAGAAAAAAAAGCACCTAAAGAAGATAGGGAAATCAACTAAATATATTTTGAGACAATATATTCAGCTGGAATATATTTTACAGATAATATGCTTGTCTTGGTTTTTTTTCTGAAAGTCCCTTATATCTTTAAAGTAAATGAATCCTTTCTATTATTTTTTTAAAAGAAATTTAAATGAAAAATCGAGATACCCATTTCTGTAAATAGGCTATTGGGTATGCCACTAAGAACTGTAGGGAGCCAGTTTCTTTTGTCATGAATTTTTCAATGTATGTGTTCCTGTAATTTCAAATACTGTTAAATATCCTTTTACCTAGTCCATAGACCTGTTCCCTCTCTTTCTATTCTAGTGGGATAGGCTAGTTGTTGTCTGGGTTTTTAACTAGAAATTTGGAATCCATTACCATCCTGCATGTCTTGGGTTTTTTTAAAAGATAAATGCGGCAAATCATGTAACAAAGGAAAGGAAAAATAAATTCTTAAGATTTCTTTGATAATTTTTCAGTGGCTTAGGAAAGAGGCCAAATATATTTGATTTTGATCCTTTCTGGAAACTCTTAAATGGCACCATATGCATCCATATATGTAAGACAGTTAAGTGTCCAAGTGATCTTGTTAATGCGCCATTTCAATTATTTGTCTTTTGAAAAGTGGTCTGATTTGAGATGTTAGTTGCAAAGAGAGAAAATGGAGTGTGGATGTAGTAAGGAATAATTTACTATGTCTGGAGAGTTCTTAAGCAAAACATCTGGATCAATTTGTTTACAAGTCCCTGTAGATAAAAATCTCTCCAAGGGATCAGGTTGTGCTCTTTCTGAAGAATCATTTAAAAAAAGGCAAAAAGAAACTTTGCTATCGTCATACGTGGAAAGCTCGTGGGAATTTATTTATTAAAGAATCCAAAGAAAGTTTGAAATCCCATTTCATAGATCAGCCAGAAAATGTGACATGATTTTGTGATCTTGATTGAACCTGCCCTGCCCTGTTTATCTGCTTCTTCCACATCCCTTACCTTAAAAAGAAATACATTTTACAAGCTAAGAGTAAACATGGCATGTTAAAGGTGTGCTGGAGCTGGATGTGGAATGGAGAAAAAAATCCTTGGTTTCACATGTACATTAACATCCTGTGATAAATGGAGCATTTCATTATGTAAGAAAGAAACCTTTCCTTCAATTTTGAAAGCCCAGCTCTTGGTGCTATTGGATTCCGTGGGAGGTGGCCCTCAGCTTAGAGAAAGACATACATAGGTTGAGCCTGTTCCTGAAATGTTCTTCAGAATGAGTTATTTTGTATTTAAGTGCCACAATCTGCAGGAGCACAGAACTCCGTTTGCTGATACTGCACCTGCTCTTGAAAGGTATTTAATTTAGAATGCTGGTAAAGCCTCCTGATGAGACTGTAAGTATTTGGAAAATGAAAAGATCTTTGGAAGTTTTCTGTTATAGTTAGTACAAGCAACAGTTTAGCTATGTTAGCAGTTAGTTATGACCATAGTTCCTGAGCATATTTTCGAGAGCCCATTATACCCTACCCTGTTTTGTGATATTTGTTTGTTTTTTCAGATGTGTTCTTCATTTATGGCAATTAATCTCAAAATGAATCTGAGCCATAATGGATATTTTGTTTTAAAAGAACATTTTTACAGATCTTCTGTCTTTTTCTGTTCTAAGTTTGCCTTTTATGGAACCTTTTACTTAGAATACTAAAAAAACAAAACAAAACACAAACAAACAAAAACCCAACAAAAAACCCCAAACTAACATCGAAATGTAGTTTTGTGGTTAGACATTAAAAATGCTTAGATAACTCTGCTGCTTCCATGAAAAGGTCAGAAACATGGACTGATGTTGTCCGTATATCTATCCTTTTTCAGCTCCAAGGGGCATGTCCCTCCCAGTAGTACAGTTTTTCTTTCTTGTAAGATCTCCATCCCTGTTTGAAACAATATCCTTGGTGCTTCAAGTGAATTAAACAACCTTGTAGAAGAATGGCTCTGAGACAGTGTTGGTCTATTTCTGTGCTGAGTTTGGTCGTGAATCTGAGGGTTGTGGTTCAGACAAACTTCAGAGATGTATGAATTTGATTGGAACTCGGCATCGGCATCCACAAAGCCCAGCTGAGTCCCGTTGTTGTTGACAGTATACTGAGCTCAGAAAGAATCTGGGCTCAACTCAAACAAACAGGATCATTATGTAAATCAAAAGAAGATGAAAGTAGAATCCACATCTTTCAGTTTGAATACTAAAAGTCTGCCAGGAGGAATAAAAGATACTTCCTGTAAGGGTGATGAGTTGCAATTTCCTTTTAAGTTCTTCTGTTTTACATAGTAAAGAGAAGAGGAGAATGTCTTGATTGAACTGTATAGGTACGTATTCCTTCTCATTCCAACATGTAGGTTTATTTAAAATTAGCATGCAGTTCTTACTATTTTTAGTTCTTTTTATGGCCCTTGCACCAACCTTGTGAAATAATACTGGTCATATCCATCCTGGAGTTCTGAAAGGAGGAAAAGGGTTGTTTTTCTTTCTCAAGAAAACACAACAGAGTCATTATACTTGCCTGGATTAGATGTCCTGCTGTTTCTAGATCATGCAGTATTTATTTAATCCTGTGTTCTCTTGCAGAGCAAGTATGTTTTCATGCAGATGCTGAGTAATCTCCCAATAGTGTAGAGGACATAGCAAAGATTTTGACTTTTGTGCAGCATTTCTATTTCTTGGCATAGAAAAGTGACATGTGTGTATAACAACTGGTTAATAAGGTGTATTTATAAGTTTGTTGCTGACAAATAACGGATTGTATGATCTGCAGCAGTAAGGTGTCAGAAGTCACTACATATATATTATATTATGAAGCAGTTTAATCACACAGCCTCGTGTTTTAGGTTTGCTTTGCAGATGTGTTTTCTTTCATAGTTCATTTAAAACCAGAAAAAAACCCAATGTAATACTTTTTTTTTTTTTTTTTTTTTTTTTTTTTGTTGATCAGTGAAATAATCTCATGGTCTTTTGGTAATTGCTGGGGAAATTAATGGAGCTTTTGGAAAAGGTTCTATGATAAAAAAGAATTTAGATCAAGATCCAAAAAAGCACTTAGATGCCTAAAGAAAAACTTAGGCAGAATCTAGGTATCTAAATCCAAGGGAGTAATTCAAACACCCTGTGCAGAGATGCAGACTCTGCACTGCTGAGTCTATTTCTAATCTCAAGCTATGCCAGGGGAAGTTTAGGCTGGAGGTGAGGAGAAAGTTCTTCACTGAGAGAGTCATTGGCTACTGGAATGGCCTGCCCAGGGAGGTGGCAGAGTCACCGTCCCTGGAGGTGTTCAAGGTGGGTTTGAATGTGGCACTTGGTACCATGGTCTAGTCTTGAGGTCTGTGGTGATGGGTTGGACTTGATGATCTTTGAGGTCTCTTCCAACCTTGCTGATACTGTGATACTGTGATATTTCGGTTACTGAGAGCCCAGTGTTCTGCTAATGCATGTGGGCCACAGTGTTGTGGTCTTGTGGAGTAGAACACAGCTATCTTTTCCCTAAGATAATGTGGTAGCCTTAAACTAATTGTCCTACTATCTACATTGCCTTTTGGACCTTAAATCTAGTTGCTAGACATCATCTTATCAAGGTAGTATGGAATTCACAAAACAATTTTAATTTTCATTTAAAATGGAGGCCTCTCATTCGTCACTGTAATATAGTAGCATTTCCAACTTAATTTGTTATTCATTAGAGATATGCATTGCATCTTTATATCAAGAATAACAACCACATTGTCTATCCATACCAGCACTGAATAATGTATACAATTAAAAGCAGTTGTAAAGATTTTTTTTAGCATGCTGATTTTCTCTTGATCCTGTTGAATATATTCGAGTGGTTTTTTTGGAAGTGATTGAATAACTCTTTAATAATGCTAACTTCAGTAATATCAGACTGGAATTGGTCTAGCTCAGTGGAAGATCTCACCAGATTTACTGATTTCAGCACTGGCAAAACAAACAAACAAACAAAACCAACCTACAAATATATTAACTCTTATTTCATTTTCTGTTATTCTGATTTAACTTAAAGGTCCCTGCAATATGGACACTTCTTTTTATGTCTTCTTTCTGCTGTAGACATAAGATGGTTGGAGAGAAATGTATTATTAATTTAATGTTTTGTTCCACTTGAGAGATGAAGGGATTAATTCCCTCATCAGGTTGTTGGGGATCTTCTATCAATACACTTACATTAAGCATTATATTTACCTTGCAGTATAAAAATATGCAGTAAAATAATTCTCTTTGGCCACATCTTCTGATCTTTTACAACGGTATGAAATGGTCCTTTATGCTACCCATACATTCTTGGAAGCATGATTGATATGAAACAATTTCTATGACCAATTGCTTGAATATGAATGATTTTGGAGAGATGGATTGAGTAGTTCCGTAGTATGTCTAGTCTTGCTAGAATAAATGAGGAGATAGTGATTGCCATAGACTTCAACTAATTTTTAGAAACAGAACTTGAATGTGTCTCATGTGACAAAGTGCCTACTGAATTTGATCTGCACCATTATGGGCATCCTCAGTTCTTGTATTTGTGCTGTTGCAAATGCATGTATTTTGTAGAAATTGAGCCTATTTTCAGTTTAGGAGAGAAGCTGGCTCAGGTATATCTGGGAAATAAATACATCATAAAAATATTTGGTCTGGTGGCCGCCTTTGTCTCCCAGACAGTAGACAGGAAAGTATACAGGTATCTTAAAATTTTAAAGGTAACATCTTGTAATTTCAAGCCCTTATTAATTTTATATGTACATTGGAAATTTTTTTTTTTGTTTTTTTGGCTAGCATTATTTATGCAACCTTTGAGCTTGCTAAAGTTTTAGTTAGTACAAAACCAAATAAAAATGCAGTCAAGATGGTGGTAGGAAAGTACTGAAATGGCACTGGTAATGCTAAATTTTAATGAGTAGTACTAGGAAGGTAAGAACAGGGCCTGAACAAAGTAAAATAATAGAACCTTTCTTCTATGTATTCTGGCACTGAGGCCTTGAGTAACCTGTACTAGTGGGAGGTGTCCCTGCCTATGACAGGGGGTTGGAACTAGATGATCCTTGAGGTCCCTTCCAACCTTACCATTCTATGATTCTGTGAATATCAGGCAGTCTGCTGCTGACACTGGCATACAGTGTCCACCAGACATAGTGATTTTAAAATGGCTATGACAGCATAAACTTAATCCACTGCAACCCCTGACAGAGTCCTCCGCAGTCCAGCTGCATTCTCGATAATAGGATTGGTTATGACAACTGCCTGTAGCCATGAAGAAGTGAAAAGAGCTGCTTTACGGCAAAGAAATTGTGCCTGGCCCTTTGGCATAGAGGCAGGATGCAGAAGTGAATGTCTAGAGCTCCTCTGTTCTTCACGCTGCATGGTGCTGCTTGCTGGAAAGAAAAAGTCACAATACAATATGAATGTCTGTGGTATTCAGCCACACAGTATGGATTTCTATTGATGGGGTGAATGAATGACATAGCAGTTTAAACTGACGGTTGCCGTGATATGCCTAGCCCTGTGAGGCACCCGACCATGTTCTGCATGACATTCTGATTTCAAAGAGATTAGCACAATGCAAAATCAGTGTAGTCCACATAGTATAAATTGAATGAAAAACTGGTTAGCTGATAAATCATAAAAAGTAACTATGGAATTCTTTCCTGAGGAGAGTATTTGTAGTGCTGCCTAGTTTTCAGTTTCTTTATCAATGCTTTTGAATAAATATAATGTTACAATTGGTAGAATTTGTAGACGGAATAAAAAAGGGCAGAGAATGAAATATAATTATAATTGCAGTCATCTTAGATTTTCCTCCAGCGTGCATCTTTAAAATGCTGTCTGAAGCTATATATTTACAACAGGCTAAAGTCTAAAAGCGTGTAATACAATGCATATGTACAAAATATACTTACAATATAGAAATAACACAGAACCCAGAAGAAGCCAACCACCACCTTCTCCCCCTACCCCATCCCCCTAGAGAGAAAACCAGAAAGACCCCAACTGTTACATACTCAGCCAAGGCTAGTGCAGAAGTCAGTCAAAGTGGATGAAGGGAAGGAGGGAGAGTGAAGCAAGAGGCAGAGAGGTGAAGCAAAAAGGAATTGTTTATGCAGCAGACATTATCCTAAACAGCAAATGAATGGAATGGTATAGACTTATCTGTTGTTGTTCTTCTGTATCCAATACAATTCTTTATTTAAAATTTCAGATGAAACCGATGTTAACTCTAAAACTACTACATGTTGGAAGCCCTATTTCAGCATTAAGGAAAAAGAGGTAGTGGGAGAATTTGAGGGAAGATGACAGTGAATTCTTAACGTTTTTCCTTCTAGTTGGCAAGAATCAGTTAATGATGTGCAAACAAACCAAAATTCACTAAAACAGTTACTTATGGTATCGAGAGAAGTTACTGTTATTATACACTACCCATGGGAAGATGCCTAAAATGTGTGTGGAACTAGGAGGCAGTAGCAAAGTGTTTAAAAAACCCTGCACTCTGATTTGAGTTTTGTCTTTGAATTCTGAATGCTGTTATTTTTAATTTTACCTGCCCACTTGGAACAAAATTGCATTGGCAAGGCTTAATTCATACGTATTTATTCTATTCCATAATAGTTTTAATAAAATTCTAAGTGTTACGGAACGTTTAGGCTTACATCTTCAGTGCCCCAGACAACTACATGTTTTTGGTTATTGTAGCTGGATTTATAGTTAAAAAAAAGAAAAAAATCCCTAATTTAATCTATATGGTGTAATGAAAAGGTTTGGTGACAAAGTCATCATTCTTTAGCTGAACAAACTATTTCCTTCTGCTGTCAAGTGGATGGTTTGGAGCATACCTGAACGAGCTGGAAAATCCTACAAGATTTCTGAGAGGAAACAGGTATAATGTTAACTGAGGATGAGTAACTTAAATTTTTGAGATCCAAAAGATGGGCAAGTGCAGGACTAGTGTATTTTATTTGTTATATGTACACTTAAGTGACTTACAGGTGTTTCTTTCAGTACATGACATGAGTGGTTTATTGCTGCCTTTGAACAACTTTATACCTTTTAAAGAGCAAGGGATTATATGTTCCTCACCCAAATGTCTGTAGATGAGATTAAATCTTGTGTGTCTTTCAGAGAGGCCGAAGTTTTCCAGAGTTTTCAGTAGTTGTGCTGGTTTATAGCATGGGCCACAGTCCCTTTGCTGGACAAGAGCAATGCCTGCTCATTATGTTAGGTATTACACGATTTCTCTCACTTGACTGCATCTTGTTGACAGGTGGGAAAGTGGTTAATTCTTTTTCTTGAGTGTCTTCTAGGAATCTTGATAACCTATTTGCATGAAGTTCGGCTGTGAATTGCAAAGACAGCACTGCGTGATTGAAATGTTAGTGTGACCCTTTGCTCAGAGTAACCTCCATCACACTTTTGCTCACTCCCTAGTAGACCTTGGAGCAGAGTTCAGTGGAACTGAACAACTAATGTAGATGACAGCCCAGTTAGGTATAGAAGAGGGCTTTTATGTACAGCCTAACAGCATTTGAACAGTCAGTCCCAGGGATTTTATCACAAGAAGTTATTCCAGAATGGCTTCTCCTTATAGGTTGTCCCAAATTAATTTCCTGCATAGATTCCCTATTAAAACTGTGCAGGACTATCTCATCAGGATAGCAACTTACTTAACTGATACCAAATACCTTTGTGATAGCACATCAGAAAGATTTACATTTAAATTGGTACTCAGTCCAAATGACCTTCTTCATAATGCTGAGCCTTCATATCTTTCAAGAACCTTGCAACTCCTTCTCTAGTTTTCCTTCCAAAAGAGAAAAAACAACCAACAAAACCAACCAAAACCCAAACAACCAAAAAAACCCAACAACAGACCCAAACACCTCCCCCCCCCCGCCCCCAGCCAAACAGGAACGTCCCTCAAACATTAAAAAAAGCTTTGTTAAGCACAGTTATTCCCTTGACCCATCCAAGGTAATTGGAAAATGTTACCAGAGAGGGCAATTTCTGGTTTTAATACTTGTTACATGGTATCCAAGGTTTTGATTAAAGTACACTGAATGGTAAATTAATTGGCACCAGAAGCTGGTGGCAGCGTTGTAATGAACTATTACTAGACCATTTACAGTCAGGCAACAACCATATGGCATTAATGTGTATGCTGCTCATGTACATGAAAATTGGTCTGACCCACACGACCTCTGTTAGCTTGGGAATGTCTATACTGAAACCAGTTGCCACACTTTCCTGATGCCAAAGGCAAACCTACTCTAATCCTATAATCCTGTTTCATAATACAGACTTCCATGTAGTTTGGAGCACAAAACCAGTTCAGAAAAATATTTAGCTTGGTCTTCATTCTGGTGGCTTCGTTGCATTCCAGCTGCAGGAGACAGGAATTTGAAGATGGTTTACTTGAGCCAAATGTAAAAGTTTTTAATTGAGCAAAATATTCAGAGAGCAATATAGTTCACTACATTATCTCCTTGCCACTGAATTTGAAGTGTAATAGTCAAAACTGCTCCTCTATGTCATTTGAACCTGGGAAGTATCACAAAGCTATTACTGTGTATCTGTATTTCCATAAATTCCCTTCCTAGATCTCCAAAGCATGTGCTCTTCCACAGGAATTACATGAGAGAGCCTTTATATGCAAGAGAATGTTTAAGATTTGGCTTGCTGATCTTGTTCTGGAGCACTACTCTGAGTCTGTGGATTTCAAAGGAACACTTGAGGACGGTAGCACATACTCATAGATTTCTCCCACTTGCCCTCCCACTCCTTGCCAAGTACCTAAATCTGTCATACTCAGTAATTCTTCTCCTCATCTGTAAGTGCTTTTAGGCAGCTTTTACCAAATCCTAAAGATTGGTGTTGAGGTTTTGGGTTCATTTGATGTTCCTTGAAAAAAATGATGCAGAGAAAAGAAAACATTCATTAAAACGTCTGTATTAATCACGGTTGATACTTTAGGAATGAACTGAGAATAACAAAGGCTAAAAAGTTTCCAAATGATGTATTTAAAAAATAACTAGAGGAATCATGATGGTAGTGCTTCTTACAAGACGTTGTTTTAAGAATGCACTGAACTAAAAATCTACTTCACAGTTGTTTTTGTTTAAATTCCTTCACACACCTTCCTCCCAACCCCCCTCTCAAATTTTGGTTTTTTAGACAAGCATCAAGGTGCCTCTATATTGGAAGCAATTGTTTTATTGATATGAAAATTATATCTTCATACATCACTTTAGGTTGTCCCTTACCACCGAGGATCTCAAAGTATTTTACAAACCGTATTGTATTTATTGAAAGTGCTTTGCTTCCTACTGAGAAATATGGACTCCTGAGGCAAAAGCAGCAACATGGAAATCAATTTTAGGGGTTAGTTCTGAGACCCAAGGGGAATTTCATTTGGTAGGAAGGGCAGAATTTCTTATGCAACTGAACTTGAGCATGAACCTGAGGATACAAGAGAAAGTCTCATAACCAGCCAACTTCTGTCACATGCAATGTAGAATTTAATCAGTAACATGTCATTTCATCTGTAGCTGAAGTTAGATATGCTGAGTATTTAATGGAGAAGTTGGAAAGTGTCAGGTGTGGTTTTTGATCATGAAAGCCTTCTGAAGAACTAACCTATGAACTCTTCCTCTACTTTCACTAGAGGTGTAGCTACAGAGTAGAATAGTGTTAAACACCACAGTTCAGCCAGTTTGTGCTCATCAGTGGGACCGTGGGAGCAGCACATGCACACTGTCTATATCAGTTCCTGGTTAAACTATTTCAGATTTCAGGCCAAATTAAGGATGATCAGGTTGAGTCCCTGTGGGTGATAATTAGGGGGAAGGCCAACAAGGCTGACGTTCTGGTTGGAGTCTGTTACAGACCATCCAACCAGGAAGAAGAGGATTTATTATTCTTTAAGCAGCTGGAGGCTGCTTAAAGGTCACTTACCCTCCTTGTGGGTGACTTTAACCTGCCAGACATTTTCTGGGACTTCAACACTGGAGAGAAGCGGCAGTCTAGAAGGTTGCTAGAGCGTATGGAGGACAGCTTCTTAGCTGTTACGTGAGCCTACCAGGGGTGCAGCCCTGCTTGATCTGCTGTTCACAAATAGAGAAGGCCTGGTGGGAGATGTGATCGGAGGCTGCCTGGGTCCAGTGACCATGAAATTAGAGACTTTTCAATATATGGTGAAACCAGGAAGGCCATCAACAAAACCTCCACACTGGACTTCTGAAGGGCAGGCTTATTTAAGAAACTACCTCAGAAAGTTCCTTGGGAAACAACCCTTAAAAAACAAAGAAGTCCAGGAAGGCTGGACCTACTTCAAGAAAGAACTCCAGGAGGAAGCAGCAAGGGACCTGCTGAGCCACTTGGATCCTCACAAGTCCATGGGACCAGATGGGATCCATTCTAGGGTGCTGAGAGAGCTGGCAGAGGAGCTGGCCAAGCTACTCTCCATCATTTTTCTACAGTCCTGGCTCACCAGAGAGATCCCTGAAGACTGGAAGCTGGCCAATGTGATGCCCATCTACATGCCAGAAGGAGGACCCAGGAAATTACAAACCTGTCAGTCTGACCTTAGTGCCAGGCAAGGTTATGGGACAGGTCATCTTCAGTGCCATCACACAGCACCTACAGAATGGCCAAGCGATCAGGCCTAGCCAGCATGGGTTTAGGAGGGGCAGGTCCTGCCTGACCAACCTGATCTCCTTTTATGATCAGGTTACCCACCTGGTGAATGTGTNCCAGTCACTAGTGGTGTCCCCAAGGGATCAGTGCTGGGCCTGATCCTATTCAATATCTTTATTGATGATCTGGACCAGGTAATTGAGTCTATCATCAATAAGTTTGCAGAGGACACCAAGTTAGGAGCAGGTGTTGACCTGTTGGAAGGTAGGAGGGCCCTGCAGAGGGACTTTGACAGACTGGATGAGTGGGCAGAAGCCAGTGGGATGAGATTTAAGAAGGCTAAGTGCAGGGTTCTACACTTTGGCCACAACAACCCCAAGCAGTGCTACAGGCTAGGGACAGAGTGGCTGGGGAGCAGTCAGGCAGAAAGTGACATGGGGGTGCTGGTAGACAGTAGTTGAACATGTGCCAGCAGTGTGCCCGGGTGGCCAGGAGAGCCAATGGCATCCTGGCCTGGATCAGGAACAGTGTGGCCAGTAGGAGAAGGGAGGTTATCCTTCCCCTGTACTCAGCACTGGTCAGGCCACACCTTGAGTCCTGTATCCAGTTCTGGGCCCCTCAATTCAAGAGAGATGTTGAGGTACTGGAATGTGTCCAGAGAAGGGCGACAAAGCTGGTGGGGGGCCTGGAGCACAGCCCTGTGAGGAGAGGCTGAGGGGCCTGGGGTTGTTTAGCCTGGAAAAGAGGAGGCTCAGGGGTGACCTCATTGCTGTCTACAACTACCTGAAAGGAGGTTGTAGCCAGGTGGGGGTTGGTCTCTTCTCCCAGGCAACCAGCAACAGAAGGAGGGGACACAGTCTCAAGTTGTACCAGGGGAGCTATAGGCTGGATATTAGGAGGAAGTTCTTCACAAAGAGAGTGATTTGCCATTGGAATGGGCTGCCCAGGGAGGTAGTGGAGTCGTTGTCCGTGGAGGTGTTCAAGAAGAGACTGGATGGGGTGCTTAGTGCCATGGTCTAATTGATTTGATAGGGCTGGGTGATAGGTTGGACTGAATGATCTTGGAGGTCTCTTCCAACCTGCCTGATTCTATGATTTTAAGTCACCTACATCAGAACGTGCATACAACTACTGAACGAGCTGTTAAGTGTGTACAGCACATCAAAGTGATGAGGAGATTTTTTGGGATTCAGGTAGCACTGTGTCAACACAACAGTGCACTGGACTCACTAGTCCACTTGATGTTAAACCAGTCATGTATAAGGAGGCATGATGTGGTGTAATGATGTTTGCAGAAGATTCTGAGTTTCTCTGTACCATGGGAAGGGAGGCTGTGTACTGAAATAGCCTTGTTGGTCTAGAACAGAGCTCCATGACTAATTGCAAGGTCTTAGATTCTGTGAATGGGAGGACTGAAAATTCCCAGGAAGGAATTTGTTTGTATTCAGGAGAAGTACACATGCTAAGCATGGTTTCTGTTCAATTTGTATTGATTATGTAACAGCAGGTTGTACCATCTGTTTGGCAGTGGTATATCATCCTGCTTGCTTCTATTGTGTATTTCTTTTGCTAAACTTACCATTGGGTTTCAGTTAAATTTGGGGTAATGAGTGTTCCGAGAGAAAAACGAGCCATGATCTTCTCCTGATCTTGCTTATATTTTCCTTAAGTGACTTCTTTCTATGTGATGGGTGGACAGCAGCATTTCTAACAGATGTTTTTCACAGGCTATTGCATAATTATTTTTCAAGTGGCTTCTAAAAGCAGATGTTTCCATGTCTTTGTTCTTTCCCCTCCTGACACTAACACAAACAGCAAATTCCACTGCTGCTGTCCTTTAGATCTAGTGAAGAAAATGCCACAGCAGTGATGTTGCCTTTTTTTTTTTTTTTTTTTTTTTTTTTTACATTATTCCAAGACTGTTTCTAGTAGTATCCTGATGGAATAACTATGAATCTCTTACTCCTTGGGATTTCAATGTATAACTTTTTACCTCCTACCTTGATAGGTCACAACTGTCAGCTTGTCGTATTTTCATCATTTTCATCACTGTGAACACCCCTGGGTATTTTTTTTTTTTTGGTCAAATAGCCCCATTTTCTTTGCCTCTCTCATGAATAGACAATCAACAACTGGACTTTCCAATTGTTTTCAGAAATAGTCCTGCTTTCTTACAAACCATTTTGTAAGAAGACTTCCTAATTTGACTACACGTTCCTCAAAGACCAAGGGAATGCAACTAAGAATGAAGTAAAGGGCAAGCCTAGACAAGTTTCACCCAGCCATAATTTATCATTACAAAAGATGAACTTCAGATGTTTGTCTAAATTGTCTAAAATGATGATAAATGTTTGGATCAGGAAAACAAAAGCTTTCTAGTAAGTCTCTCATGTGGAACATCATCTAATAATATACCACTACGGCTACATGACAGTTTGTCCTGTTCTTATATTCAGTTATTTACTAATCACTGTGACTGTACTAACAAGGGTTCTGCTTTGTTCATGTTAATTTTCACTGTTGATTTTGAGCAAAGCAAAGCATTTTTGAAAGATGTGTGGTAATTTACATTTCATGAGAATTTTATCTGGGGCATAGAATTAAAGGATGGTTGAAGTTAAAACGGACCTGCATCAAGAGAAGCGTGGCCAGCAGGGCAAGGGAGGTGATTCTGCTACTTTACTCTGCTCTTGTCGGACCCCACCTGGAGTACTGTGTGCAGTTCTGGAACCCTCAGCACAGGAAGGACGTGGAAGTGTTGGAGCAGGTCCAGAGGAGGACCACAACGATGATCAGAGGGCTGGAGCAACTCTGCTATGAGGACAGGCTGAGAGAGTTGGGGCTCTTCAGCCTGGAGAAGAGGAGGTTTCGAGGGGACCTGATAGTAGCCTTCCAGTATCTGAAGGGGGCCTACAGGAAGGCTGGGGAGGGATTATTGACAAGGTCTTGCAACGACAGGACAAGGGGCAATGGGTTTAAACTGGCAGAGGGGAGATTTGGACTAGATGTTAGGAGGAAGTTCTTTCCTGTGAGGGTGGTGAGGCACTGGCACAGGTTGCCCAGGGAGGTTCTGGCTGCTCCCTCCCTGGAGGTGTTCAAGACCAGGTTGGATGAGGCCTTGAGTAACCTGTACTAGTGGGAGTTGTCCCTACCTATGGCAGGGGGTTGGAACTAGATGATCCTTGAGGTCCCTTCCAACCTTACCATTCTATGATTCTATGATTCTATGTCATTATAGTCCAGACTCCTTGTTCGAAGCAGAGTCAAGTCCAGCAGATTGTCTGGGGCAATGTCCAGCTGTGTTTTGAGTAGATGCAAAGCTGGAGACTTCTAATCCTCTCTAGACAACCTGTGGTAGCGGTCTGCTCCTACCACAGTAAAAAACTTTTTTCTTATATTTAACCAATTTGTGTTGGTTACTACTTGCACTTGCATTGGACATCAAGACAAAGAGCCTTCTTTCAATCTCCCAGAAAGTATTTATACACATGGATAAGATTCCCTGAGATTTCTCCTTGGTGGACTAAACTGTCCAAGTTCATCCCTTAATCATCTTTGTGGCACTTTTCTGGAAGCGATCCAGTATGTCTATTTTGTTATTGTCCTGGGGAGCCCAGAATTCCAGATGTGTCTCACCAGTGCTGAGTAGAGGGGAAATATCACCTACCTTAACCTGCTGATGAGACTTTCTAAATATATTCCCAAAGGCTGTTGTTTTTTACCACAAGGGCACACTGGTGGCTCATGATCAACTCCTTTTTCTCTAAGACCCCATGGTTCTCTGCAAAACTGCTTTACACCTGTTCAGCTGCTAGTCTGTACTGATGAATGAACTTATTTCTTCCCAGGTGCAGGAATTTACTTCTTTTTTTCTTTTTTTTTCTTTTTTCTTTTTTTTCTTTTTTCTTTTTTCTTTTTTCTTTTTTCTTTTTCTGTTTTTCTTTTTTTCTTTTTTCTTTTTTCTTTTTTCTTTTTTCTTTTTTCTTTTTTCTTTTTTCTTTTTTCTTTTTTCTTTTTTCTTTTTTCTTTTTTCTTTTTTCTTTTTTCTTTTTTCTTTTTTCTTTTTTCTTTTTTCTTTTTTCTTTTTCTTTATTCTTTATTCTTTATTCTTTATTCTTTTTTCTTTATTCTTTTTTGTTTTTTCTTTTTTCTTTTTTCTTTTTTTTCTTTTTTCTTTTTTAATTTTTTCTTTTTTAATTTTTTCTTTTTTCTTCTTTTCTTTTCTTTTTTCTCTTTTTCTGTTTTCTTTTCTTTTTCTTTTTTTCTTTTCTTTTTTTTCTTTTTCTTTTCCTTTCTTTTTTTTTTTTTTTTTTTTTTCTTNCCTCTCTTTTGCTTCTCACCAAAACAGTATAACCAGTACTGTTTTTTTTCCTTTCTTTCTTTCTTTTTTTTTTGAACCTCGTGATTGTTGTTGTTGTTGTCTTGGTTTTTGTTGTTTTGTTTTGTTTTTTATTTTAATTTTCTTTGAGATCCCTTCAAAGGCAGCACAATCAACTTTCCAACCACGTGGGAAAATGCCTTTAAAGAACATATGATTCAACCTTTTGTTGAAAAGGGAGCTTAGAGGAGATTAACACTTTGTTCAGCTGTGTCTTGAAAACCTCCAGAGATGAGGACTCTACTATGTCCTTTAGGAGGTTGTTCTGGTGATTGATTGTACTCACTGGAAAATTTCTTCTTTTATATCACAATGAGTATGTTGGCTTTTTTCCATGTACCCTACTCCATTCAGCAGCTTGCCCACATTTCCCCTGGTTTTCCTTTTGCTGCTGATGTATAAGTTATTTTTGTTGCCCTTCCCAGGTTCCACTACTTGTGGACTGTGGCCTTCCTAATGCCACGCATGCTGCATGTGTAGTGTATCTGTATTCTTCCTAGGTCCACCTATATCTGCTACCACCTCTTGTATACTTTTCTGAACAGGCCAAAGGCTGCACTCCTGAAGCCTAGTGTTGTGGCCCTGCTTTTTACCTTATTCCCTCCCCTCAAGATTCTGGCTCATTTGCAGATATTAGGTCCAAGTACCTACTGTCACTGGCTCCTCAAACACCTAGGTCAGGAAATTATCATCAGGACACTTTTGAAAACAGCTGGATTGCTTGTGTCCTGCTGTATTTTTCATCCAGCAGATATTGAGGTGGTTAAAGATCCCAGCAAGTATCAAAGCCATTTTTTCTGGAGAAGGCCACATCTATGTCTTCCTGATGATGTGGTCAGTAGCAGTTACTGATATTGCCCATGTTGATCAGCCCTGATGCTTTAATGTTAGATCATAGCTGTATAATTTCTAGTTATTCCTGTCACAAAAGCATCTTTGAATGGAGACTGCAGAAACTCAATCCTTTAAAAAATGATGTCACAGGAAAAAAAAGAATGCCATGGAAAGTGACCGTATGATATCTTCATACGCTTTCTTTTGTCTTTCTATTTAAACAGCAATGTTCATCATTGTTTCTGATTCTGGTTATGGCACTAGGCACCAAGCATGACAACTTGGGTGGCTGAAGAAACTTTAGTGATACCAGAATCTAAGAGGCTTGTTTTTTTTCCTTTCACAATGAAATGTTTGCAGCTTCATGAAACCTCACTTTTTACTTTTGCTTCTTTTCTGTGTTCAGTCTTAGTGATTATCTTGGTGGTTTAGTTTTCTGGCAATCTGCAGCAATCACTTTTCCTCCAACAAAACCAATTTTTTATCAGTTTTATTATGACAGAAAAGTTTGGTGAAAAATGATTTTTGCATTTGACTTTTCATGTAATTTTCCTTCTTGCTGAATCATCTCTCCTGTATCTGATTGTTTTTCTACTGTGTAGAACTCCAAAAGGAGATGATATAACAGAAATATGTAACAGATGAAGATGATTTTGTTTCAATTCTTCTGTTGTCCAGGTATCTATTGAATTATCTAGTCATTTGTACACTTGTTAAGATGTCTCCCTCATCTGTTTTTTCAGACTTAGATTTCTTTTTAAAGTGCTGATAGGCATTATTAACAAAAAAACCAAAAACAAACAAACCAAACCAAACCAAACCAAAACAAAACACAAACACAAAAAAACCAAAACCCAAAAAAGGACATGTTTACTGCAGCAAGTAAAGATATAAAAATAACCCTGCAAAGGAAACCCAGTGGTCACTCTTCTATAACCATGGGAAGCTTTCTTGCAGATTACAGAAAATGAAAGAAGAAAGTGTGCTAATTGTAGTGTGTTTTGTTTGTTGACTATGTGAAACAGTCTATGTGTAATCTCCACCAAAAAAAAAAAAAAAAAAGAGAGAAAAACAGAGAGGAGGAAAGAAAGAAGTCAGTGGCTGCACTGTAATGTTTCCTTCTTTTCCAAAGCATAATCCAACTTTTTCTTGAATTAATGTACTCAAGTCACTTTAACTGCTGGCTGCATAACTTTTGGCAGTTTGTTTGATATTCCAACCAATCTTTGTATAAAGAACTGTCTAAATTGTTTATAGGTTTGTCCTCCTGCCCAGAGTTTATTCCATGATCTCTTATTTTGAAAACAACTGTACTTATGAGGGTGCTATTAAGTAGTTTGGGCCTTGCATTCAAAGGTTGCAATTAGTGGTCAGAAGATTCACAGAACTTTGAATCAATAGACGCCTTTATCAATAGTTAAGAAACAATAAAGCAAATGAGGCAATTTACACCTAAATATTCCCATTCCGTAGTCTTACTATGCAGTATGACAATAATTTATGTTGTCACAACAAGCTCTGCTTGTATTTATTAAAATTCTTGGAAATGTAAAGTCACTAAGAAATAAGAAGTGACCTTTCAAATTGCTATCACAGGAAAACAACCAGTGTAATGTTCCCTAATCTTTACCTCTGGGGCCTTCAACACAAGAAGGACATGGACCTGATGGTAAGAGTCCAGATGAGGGCCACAAAAGTGATCAGAAGGCTGGAGTACCTCTCCTACAAAGAGAGGCTGAGCAAGTTGGAGTTGTTCAGCCTGGAGAAGAAAAGGCTCCAGGGTGATATTAGAAGGAAGTTCTTTACTATGATGGTGGTGGAACACTGAAACAGGTTGACCAAGGAGGTGGTGGAAGCCTCGTCCCTGGAGACATTCAAGGCCAGACAAGGATGGTGCTCTGAGCAACCTCATCTAGTTAGATATGTCCATGTTTACTGCAGAGGGATTGGACTAGATGACCTTTTAAAGATCCTTTCCAACCCAGAGCATTTTATGATTCTAAGACAAAGATCAGGATAACGGTGACTATTCTTAATGACTCTTTTTCCAGTTTGAGTGTAGTGGTTAACATGGCAAGCAGGGAATTTTTACCTCTTAGAATTGCATAGTTAAACAATACAACATTAATCTGGTATCAAAGCTGTATATAAGTGTCTAAGCAACATTCCTATGTCTTCAAGAATATACTGAGATGAACTTTAGCTTTGTTTTGTCTTATCCTGGTGGGGAAGAGCAGTAAACAGGAGAAATTCCTAGTTTTGCATCTGATCTGGTTCTGGATGAAATCAATGATGCAACACTGAGCAGGAAAATCTGAACTCTCTTTGAAGACCTTTAAAAGCCATTTGAGAGCACGGATAATTATGACATTGTCTGGAATAACTAGCTCTGCAGAATAATAGTTTTAATTAGTTTAGATGAAAGTTTTCACTGATGCATCTACACTGCTTCTGTAATTCAGCAGCTATTTCTGCTTTGTTCTATACCTTTTGGAAAGTGGATATGTGATCTAATACTTTTTTAATCACCAGAGAATCCAGAGAGGATGTTTATTCCTCATAAGATTAAATTCACCCCAGTTGTTTAAAAAATGAGAAAAGATTTTATTGAAGGGGCAATTAGCACTGCTATGTAAAGCACCAAAATAACTCTGGAAATTGTAATGTGAGGCTTTGTGATTACCTGTGTGCTTTTGTTAAGGTATGGGTTTTAACTACGTGGTATTTAACTAAGTTTATTGTTTCAGAGTGTTTGAAATTTATGTACCACCTTTAGAGATACTGATAATTACCAGAATAATTGCTAATTGACAACTCATTGAAGATAGGTGAGGGAAAGGAAAAAAGTAGTGACTACCTTTAGGAAAAAGAATTAGAAAGAAAAGATTGATAAAAATCCTAACCCCCTCAAAATTCTGAAACAAATAACAAACAATCTAATTTTAAATACATAGAAGCTAAAGAGTTGAATAATATTCAATGTAAAAATTACAGTCAGAAACACTCAGTGTCAAATATGTCAAGCTAATCTACAAAAGAACAGTAGGCTCTGAGTATGGAAGAAATGGCAAATCTATCCAGATTTTAGTAAGGTCTTTGCTATTGCATTGTATGACATTCTAATAGGAAATCAAGACAAATATTCTCAATTAAACTTCCACAGATTGGGTTCAAAACGAGGTTACTAATTTTATCTAAATAGTATTTTTCAGTAGTTCTTTGGTGTATTGAATAAGTGTTGAGGCCTTCCAGTATTAAGGATTTCCAGTAGTGTCCTTCATGATGGTACTGAACAGGCTTATGAAATTTGCAGTTGACATTAACTCTATATACACAAAATACTTAAAAATTATATTTAGAAATTATTTTCAAGAGCTGTTTAACGAACAAGTGTGTGCTGGTTTGAGGCTAATTGGAATATTTAATAGAGAAAATTACACTATAGGCTGTGAAAGGAAAACATCATGATGTCTACTTCACTCATACACTTGCTGGAGAATTGTTTGGGAATACTAACCAAAACAATAGATAAGTCAGTCTCTCTCTGTCGCTTGCTGGAGCAGGAGCTGCTGGTGGGATCTAGCAGCTTCTGGGCTCTGGCTTCTCTGCTGATTAATCCTCACTAACCACTTTTCTTCTAACCCCCTTGGCCGATCCTCCTAATTTACCTTACACGTAAGGCAAACCTTGGGGAAAGGTACAGGGGTGGGGAGAAGGTGGAAGGGTGGTTGGGAGCCCCTCCTGGGGTCTCTGATTTCTGGGAGGGGAGTTGTGTTGCTGTATTACCTTTTACTTGTATATTTCTGTAAATATTCTGTATATAGTGTAAATATCTGCTGTACATTGTGCAAAGCTGTAAATAGAGCTTCATCATTTAACTTCCAGACTGAGTGCTAGTCTGGGTCATTTTACAAAGTGTGGGGGGCGGGGAACTCCCAAACCTTCACAAAGAGCAATCAACCTTGTTGTCAAGGGTTAGAGCTGGACTGGCCATTAAAATGAACGACTGATGCTCTCACTTAGTCCATCTCCCTTCCCAAAGAGGTAAAGAAAGGGCATAAGGGAGAAAGACTTATGAATTGGAAAACTAAAACTAATTTAATGAAAATAATAAAATGAAATCTATAAAAACCTCAATATAGAACCCAGCCCATTGTACTGGTTTGAGGCTAATTGGAATATTTTAATAGAGAAAATTACGCTATAGGCTGTGAAGAGTGGAAGAAACATAATAATGTAACTGGTCCTGACACGCCTACTGTTGGCTGTGGCTATGAGATATCCTTCCAGAGATGATCTGCCATGGACACTATCATCCAAGTCACCCCCTGATGGCAATTACATCACTGTCATGCTGTGGGCAGCCCCAGACTGGACTCAGCAAGAGACAGGAACTGGATTCAGGAACTCATGGATCGGAATCAAAGGCAGAACGGACAGAGTCCTCCTTGGATGCTGACCATTGAAGAAGCAAGCTTCACCTTTATGATCCTTCAGCTCTATACTGAATGTGATGTATATGGAATGGAATGACTTGTTGCTCAGTTGCTCTGAACTGTACACTCCTTCCTGCAGGTGCAACCTTTTACTCTTGTGTATCCAAGTGATACCCAAGATTTATCAGTGACCTTGACCTGCATACCAATCCTTGGTACTAACTATAAACATTGAGTGTTATCACTGCTAGAAGCAGGCACTGTCTGCAAAAATGTGCCCTTGACTTCAGAAAGTGCAGTTACTTAGAAGAGACTGAGCTGAAAAGTAAAATCCCAGAACAGAATTAGGTCTGTTCTCATGCAAACCAGGACACTTGTAAACAGAGGATGGGCAACCTATATGAACATACTTTAGAAAAAGTGCTAGGATTACAGTGGATCTCAAACTGAATGTTAGTCAGTGAGATGATTTAAAATGAGATATTTGAATGTATTGATAAGGCTAACGAAAATGTTCTGAAGAGAGGCCATGGTGGGAGAAAAATTAGCATAAGCTGTAGCAAAAAAGGTTCTGATTAGAAGTAAGGAAAACAATTCTAATGGCAAGGGAGGTGAAGTGTCTGAAGAGATTGCCTAATGATAGCTGGGAGCATCCATCAACAGATGAGACAAACATCTGTTAGGAATGACACGGTTGTAACTGAGCCTGCCATAGTGTGGGAGGAGGCGAAATGGGTAACCTCTGGAGTGATTCTGTTTATGACATTTTCCTGCAGAATTCTTGTTAAAAACAAGAGTTGCAAGTGGAGCACTAGTGATTTGTGCCTCTGCACACAGAGTAGTTTTACTGCAGTGCGTGCAATCTGCATGGCATTACATCACACAAAACAATGTTAGTTGTTCATTGTATTTAACACATAAGGTTTTTACTTCACCTAATAATTTGTTTTGCACAGTGTGGGTCTGACTTAAAGTCAGGTAGGCAGCATGGCTTAATAAACAGGCCACTGAGTACAGTCAGGCAACCAGTCTTCCTTGCTTTGCTGCTGTTTTTGTAACCTGTCTTAAATCCCTTGGGGTGCCTTTGGATTCTTTCCCGTATTTTGTTTGCCATATTTTTTTTTTTATCCTACATGGTTCAAAGTTTTGCTTGAAGCATGATCTGGCAAGAGGGGATTATGATGCTGTGGGTGTTTGTGTAGAACCTGATATTACAGTGCTTGAGCATAATTGAATCTTCAGTATGCTACTGTAACACAAGTAATGAGCCACAATAACAGACACTGAAGACCACAAGTCTTCCTTTTGACTCCAGTGGAAGTAATTGAATCAAGCCTTGAATGAATGAAGGGATCTTAAAAACATATTCTTGGGCAGTAGTCTCTCTGAATGTGTTCATGTCCTTGTGCCATCTTATTCTCCCATTCTCATTTGCTTGTGTGAGCTGTCATCTTACTCTGAATTGGTGAGTCCCTGCTGTAGCTTTCTGAAATACAGAATGCATGAAATATGACTTTCATAGGAGCATGCATTCTAGTTGTGCTTAGACATGTCTGTGGTCAAAATCTGATATTCTCTGTCTAGTCATAGAGTTCAGAGGCCACTCTTAAATTATTTAGTAAAACATGTTTTCCTAGAGAACTGGCTTGTACATGGAGTGTATAGAGAACAGAACATTTTAAAAATTATGTGAAGCTCATACATAAATGCTGGGCTAGGAGCAGAAGTCATAGCATGTTACATCTCAGAATATATCTGCGTGTGTGTGTGTGTATACATATATATTTACTTTTACTGTCATTTAAAAACAGTGTTTCTTTAAGTTTTACATAACATTTTTTCATTGGGGGGGAAAAAAAAATTAGAGTCTAGCTAATGGTGAGACAACTTAAAAATAATTGTAACTAGGAACTGGGCCATGATTAAAATTGTTCAGCTGTTCATTTTATTGTTTGTTCCCAAAACCTTAAATGCACTCTCTGAGAACAATAACAACAGTTAGCATGTAACTCCGTATTGCCCAATTCATGCAGACCTCTCTCAGTCTTCTTTACTGCAGAAAAACTCCTGTTCAGGAGACTTTGTAAGGAGTTTACAGGTTTGGAGATATATGTTCTAACTATTTTATAATAATAACACAGAAGCTACCATGGAGAAAAAGCAGAAAGACGGGAGAAACAAAATAATGTCTACTCCCATAGCATATTTTGATTTGGGGAAGGGTATAGAACAAAACCGGTTATGATGTCCTCTTTGGATAATACCTGTATCTTAGTTAGCCCCAATGAAATACATGGGATGTTTGCTACTGGGTTTACTTTGAAAGGGATGAAACTTTGCAGAGTTTGTATACTGCTAGTAGTACAATGGAGAGCTGTGAAGATGATTAGGGGACTGGAGCATATCTCATGAGTAGAGGCTGAGAGACCTGGGGCTCTTTGATCTGGAAAAGAGAAGACTGAGAGGGGATCTTATAAATGTTTGTATCTCAAGGGTGGCAGTCAGGAGGATAGGGCTGAGTCCTTCTCAGTGGTGCTCAGTGATAGGACAAGGATTAGCAGGCACAAACTAGAACACAGAAGGTTTCACTTGAACTTAAAGGGAAACTTTACTTTGAGAGCAATAAAGCACTGGAAGGGCTATCTAGAGATGTTGTGGAGGCAGCTTCCTTGGAGAGATTAAAAACTCACCTGGGCATGTTCCTGTGCAACCTGATCAAGGTGAACCTGCTTTAGCATGGGGTTGGACTAAATCTATACAATCTGTGGAGGTCCCTTCCAGCTCCTACCTTGTAGCTGAGTTCGGAAGTGAGGAACTATATCTAGAATGGGATTTTCACAACTCCATTGCTTTTCAACAAGTACTGTAAGATAAAGTCTTGCAGGCTTTGTGAAAGTTGCACCCAGAAAATCTCTTTATATCTAACTCCAGTGCATAACAAAGACTATATAGTTCACAACGTCTCTCTGCTATAAAACCTCTTAACACATCCTTAGTATTTTGATTTCACTGAGTTTCAGTTGTGTTACCGAGTGTGTGCAGAATGCACATTTGGGCCCTTTTACTACTTAATTTAGGAAGAGCTACTGTAAGCATAATTTGAACCTTCTCTCTTGGGAGAAGTATTGAAACCTCATACATGTTTTAGGATGAATAAGGATGTGGTGTCATTCACAGTAGGAACCTCATTTGGAGCCCACTGATGTCAATGGAAACACTTCCCTTTCCTTCAGTGGGCTGTGGACCAGGAGTAGGCAAGGCTAACTGAACTAAGGATTCTGCTGACTATATCATATAGTATAAACTGTACAGTTTTACAAAAATAAACACATTTACCTAGCCAAAATACTTAATGTTTAATTTAAAAAACATAATATGAAAAGAATGGTTTTTGCTTTACTGATATTTTAAGCTTTAATTTAATGTAGCATAGTGAAAAGGATACCAAATATTCTAGCTTTGTATCATTAGAACCAGATGGTCCATGAAAGACTTCTGGCTAAACTAGAATTAGGAAAGCTTGTAAACCCTGACTAGTCTGAAAATGTGCTCAAAATTGCTATATCAGATGATATGCCCAGTTATAAAATGTGAAATTCTTTGGCTGTTTTCCTGACGTCCTAGTAAGGTGTTATACAATTTAGGCAATTATAAGAAACTTTTTTTGGATGCTGCTGTCACTGTTGTTCTGCTTTGAAATTGAGAAAACAACGACACTGTCCTAATGTAGTGAAGTGGAATATCCCAGAAAACATCACAGTGAAGAACTAATGGGGAAAAGAATTATTATTACTTGAGTTGTCTTTATATGGCAGGTCATATTTGTTTGTCACAAAAAATTAAAAAGGAACAATCCCAAACAAACTTAAAACCTCATGGCCTTCATCCTGGAAGAATAAGTATTTTCTCTTTACTATAACAGCAATGCTGTTAATTGAACATCCCTATTGACAGTGACCAGACAAAATACTAACTGATTAACTCCAGAGTACTATATCAAAATAATAATGACCATCAAGAATGGCGTGTGTAATGTAACTTAAAATTTACTTCAACATGAAGTTTGTGACTGCAGTGTTTCTGAATCCTGGAAGGTGTCCTACTTGTATCCAGCTACTACTTACACTATTTACTTGTGTGGTCTGAAGAGCAGAGGAAACAAGCAGTTTCAGTAAAGTAGACGGGTAGGAATTGACATGAACTGCTGAAGAGAAACAGAGGTGGTCTAGTGGGTAGGATTTAGTGCTCCTACTACTGCGGCCCAGCTTTGATTCCTGGTCAGGATTTTCTTTTGGGGAGGTGGAAGAACTGTTTAGAAGGGCTTGTAGCAAGAGGGTGAGGGTTTTAAACTGGAGCAGAGTAGATTTAGGCTGGGCATCAGGAGGAAGTTCTTTACAATGAGAGTGATAAAATACTGAAACAGGTTTCCCAGGGATGTGGTTGAGGCCCTGTCTCTGGAGATATTCAAGATCACACTTGCTGTGGCCCTGGGCAGCCTGATGTAGTTGGAGTTGTCCCTGCTCACTGCAGTGAGGTTGGACAAGATGACCTTTGAGGGTCCTCTCCAACCTGGTGCAATCTGTGAATCTGTGAAAATATTTCCTATTGTTAGTAGAGAATGTGAGAAAAACAACTGCCCATAATACTTAAAGTGGAGTTCAGCTGTGTTTAAGATCTGAGATAACTTTTATGGCCTTCTTTCTGGCTTTATATAACAGACTGTCAATTACACCTACTAATCTGCATTTGGATTAGAGAATATCAGGTGTCTTTGATTGCTACTTTTAGTAGTCTTGATAACATTATACAATAGTCTCATACCTTCAGCATTAGAAATGGATTTTCTAAACTTATTTTCCTGTGATTTCCTACTAATCTTTTTCAGGTGAGAACTTTGTGCCTCTGCTGTATTAGTGGTTTCATTGTTCCTAACTAAGATGTATGCATGCATTAGGCAAGCAGGATCAGATTCTCTGTGAAGGTATTGCTTGATTTCAGTGCTGAAACGTGGTCTTGCTCTGCTTTGCAAATGTAGATCAAGATTATTTCAGTGGGGGTACTCACTGAGTAAGGGCTGGAATGGAAAGTCCTTCCAGGAAGTTAAGCTACCTTTTAAAGAAAACCACGCTTAAAAGCGTGGTAATAAGAGGGCTACAGTAGGCAGCACAAGTGCTCAATTCAGCAGCATTGTGCTTCTGACCAAGCCAAGGTTCAGTTATAACTAGTGTATGATGTTTTAGTTTCTTTCTGACTGCAAACCCAAATCCCTGGTGGTACTGCTGTCCAAGCAGATGAATATATAGGTACGTGTCTAAACACTTGTTTTCATGCATGTGTCTGCTAGGGATTGTGAATTTATATCGGTGATTTACACAACAGGTGGCCCTGCAAATATTGGCGAGATGAGTCTGGGTTGATGAAAAGCTGAACATGAGCCTGCAGTGTGCACATGCAGCCCAGACAGCCAACCGAGTCCTAGGCTGCATAAAGAGCAGCGTGGCCAGCAGGGCAAGGGAGGGGATTCTGCCACTTTGCTCTTGTCAGACCCCACCTGGAGTACTGTGTGCAGCTCTGGAGCCCTCAGCATAGGAAGGACATGGAAGTGCCGGAGTGGGTCCAGAGGAGAGCCACAAGGATGAACAGAGGCCTGGAGCAGCTATCCTATGAGGACAGACTGAGGGAGTTGGGGCTCTTCAGCCTGGAGAAGAGAAGGCTTCGAGGGGACCTTCTAGTAGCCTTCCAGTATCTGAAGGGGGCCTACAGAAAGGTTGGGGAGGGATTATTGACAAGGTCTTGCAACGACAGGACAAGGGGCAATGGGTTTAAACTGGCAGAGGGGAGATTTAGACTGGATATTAGGAGGAAGCTCTTTACAGTGAGGGTGGTGAGGCACTGGCACAGGTTGCCCAGGGAGGTTGTGGCTGCTCCCTCTCTGGAGGTGTTCAAGGCCAGATTGGATGAGGCCTTGAGTAACCTGTACTAGTGGGAGGTGTCCCTGCCTATGTCAGGGGGTTGGAACTAGATGATCCTTGAGGTCTCTTCCAACCTTACCATTCTATGATTCTATGATATGTCCTTTGGCCTTCTGTAGTTTCACAGAAGGATGCTTGCTTAGGATTTTCTTTGCTTTTAATCTTTCTGGACTCAGAACATTCCTTTTGCTTTGAACATTAACCTCTAGTGAATCAGGATCCCATGATTTCATCCATGACAAGTGACAATTTTCATTTATTAAGGTGTTTAAATTTATATTGTCTCTACATGCTCAACCACAACCTTTCAGAGTTAACTATAATGTAAAAAATCATTGTAATGTCATGACTTCCACAATTCTTTGTACAAAATCATAAATTGTTTTGGCTTTGTCTTTTTAGTCATTAGAGTTTATTTGGAAGATCTTCATATCTTAGCAGAGCTTTTGAAAAACTTAAACTGTATTTTGATTTTGTGAGGGAACTTGGAAGCGAGAAAAACTTAATGTGACTTTGGGTTAACGTTTCTCAACAGTGGCCATGTCATAAAACCCAAGACATTCATTTGTATAATTTGGCCTTAGGGTAGAGGGAGTAGTGGGGAGTAAGCAGTGGAAAATATAATGGAGGAGTAGTAGAGATTTAGATCAGAGACTATGGCAGAAGCTTGTGAATTTGCAAAAAAACATGTGTCGTTTTAAAAAAAAAAGTGGAAAAAATCTTGACTTGAATAGCTATAAACCATTTCTTAGTCTGTGACCCACAAACTGTCCCTTAAGAAAATACCAACTCTTCAAGTCTTACACTGTAAAATTACTCTGGAAATCAACACTCAGGCAAAGAGTTAATTTTGGAACTAACAATGAGTTTATAAGATACCTGATTGTTGGCCAGCCAGCTGAATAATGTATCCGGAGAAGTCCTGCAAAAATAAAATGCTTTACTTTAGAGCTAACGTGTCTTTGTGCCCCAAGTACTTGATGCTGTTGGTGCCAGAATAGGGATCTAGTGGTGATCTTAAGACTTGAACTTTCCTTCCTGGCTTCTGCTCTTGCCTTAGGGATAAATGAGTTATGTTTCAGTCAAACAATCTCTTCTCCCAATATGTCAACTCAGTGCTGTAGGTCTTCATGGCTCCAATGTAAATCTGACCTCTGTGCCATGCACTCTAAGCTGCCTATGTGAGTCTAAATGGTACTCCCCCTGCCCATGTCCTGTAAGTAGCCCATGCATGCAAAGTGACTGTTGGAAACATGTCAGCCATTATCTCCTTTGAGGGAGTGACTTGCAAAGAGCAAGTGAGATGGTGCAGGGTGCCAAACACCTATAGTTCTTCTTGATAACCTCAGATGAACACAAATGATGTTTTGAAAATATCATAAAATGCATTTTGTAAAGGAGATAGAGATTTCCTTCTTATTAATTTTATAGCTCCCTATGTGAAGAGAATTAGAACTGTTGCTATGGCAAGTTTGACAACGTTAAGAAAGAATAGTTCTTGCAAGAGCAGATAACATAATGATTTACTTGTAGCCTCTGTTTGCAAATTTATATTTTGCCCTTAGATCAGGAAATATTTAAATGCTGGTGCTACACAAACCTGTGCTTTGGTCCTAGACCTAGCAAATAAAACAATAAATACCAAAACACCAAACAAAAGAGGGTTTTTTTGAAATTATAGGTTGGAGTCTAGGAAGTAAGGAAATGGGAGAGACAGACTTTCTTCATAGTATTTGCTTTAAAGTTACTTTGCACGTTGGCTCTGAGATTCTGCAGCTCTGCATATGAAGAAACAGTTTGCCGTAATTACAAATCAACTTACAGAAATATCCATCAGTCCCTGAAGTTCAAGTCAAGTTAATACCAAGAGGTGAAAAAACCAGCCAAATCCATGGTAGTGTTTCAGGCTGGGTGACCTAGTTAAAGACTGGCTGGTATGTGCCTTAAGCCCTACATGAAGCAGGAAAGTTAAAACCCAGCATGGCAATACTAGCTAGGAATTGTCAGAAGTTCTCTCTCTGCTTCTATTAGGTGACAAGGTGACACTGCGCAGTGAGTGCTAAGTTAGGTATTGATTCTGTGCCTCGAGGGAAGCTGTTGGAGAAGAGCACAAGGAGGAATTTTTTGTGCTAGGGTGTTTGTTTGGCTTTGGGAGGCCTAACTCATGCATTTAAGTCATAACTTTTAAGGACAGAAAGGGACCACAGTGAGTGCTCCCTGGCCCTGGCAAAGCACAAAATTTTGAAGAGTCATTACTGTTCCTGACATCTGTTGTGTGATCCTGCAATAACTCCTCTTCCAATGCATATCCACAGACAGAACGATTTTAACGTGCATCAAGTGAGCCAGCCAGCCAGATGTTTAGAGTCACATAATAGAATTATTGATATGAACATCAAAACAAGGTACCCTATAAAGGCAGCCACTGTCAGATCATTATGGATGAGACATGTTTGCTGTAACAAATCCTGTATTCATTGTTGTAGCTCAGAGCATTTTTTTCTTTGCCAGAATTGGCTGTTCCCTTAATGAATATTGCAAATCACAACCAAATTATATGCTTTAATATATCTTAAATTTTGATTTGCAGTGAAGAGTTCAGGAGTTTGATTTGTGTCATGGCATATAATTCCCTGATAAAGGAAAGCGGTGTTTCAGAACTCAGGTACAAAGTAAACCCCATGTTGTGTTTGGACTTCACCCTGTTCTCTCTCTCCTGTAGCATTATAAACAGAAGGTTTGGGGAGAAGTGGTAAAAACATACCTAAATTTTACTCCTAATCTGATAAAAAATGGGACTTCCCATCTCACTGCCAGAAATGAGGTCTTTTCCTTAAAAAAACTCAACAAACTGTGGACTAACTTGATTAAAAGACAATGCAAACCAGAAGAAGAATCACAAGAGAACTGTCAAAACAAATGACTATTATGAGCTACCGAGAAACATGAAGTTTTTTTTTCATTGGAGAGATTTCTGTTTTTCAGTTCAGTTATAAGTTCTATGCATGTTTGACCTTTTTACAAAAAAAAAACCCATCAAGTTTTATTGACTACCACCAGTTGCGATAAAAGTAGAGTTCCAAGAGAACAGTTCTGAATGTGAACATTTAAAAACAAATTAATTAGCTCAGAGTCCAGTTTTGTCTGCACCATAATGTGCAGTAAACAGTAAGTCCAGTGGCAACTGGGAGCAGTATGTGGACACCTGTTAACATCTGTTTTCTGTGTATCATTTACTGTCCAAACATGACAACCTTACTGTTGTATTGACCTTAAATTAAAGTCACTCATGAATTAAAAGCAATGAGTCACAGTAATTGCTTGGATCAAGCAAAGGACCAAGAACTTTGGGAGCTGTTCACCTTCAGGGCATGCTTTATAGCCCAGCTTGAACAGATATCTAGGGAGAACTGGGAAGGGTTTGCCTCTATGAGATGGGGATCTGTTGTGCAATGGGTCGTTCTTGCTGGCTGTTTTGTTCATGTGGGTGGGGTTTTGTTGTTCTTATTTTTATTGTTATGGATTGTTAGATGGGGAATTGTTTTTCCATTAGAAAAGGCAAAACAACTGCTTTCAGTGTAGAATGACCTTTTAGATTATGTGCATGAACCACAAACAAAAAGAACACAATTAAATACTTCATGGGCAAGCATAGTGAGTTTGACTCATCACTGTGTTACTCCAGTTCTGCACCAGATCATTTCAATGGAACAAAGATGGAGCTTTACTACCCATCCTATGTGAGGGAAAGAGGGCTAGTCCTACCTCTCACCAGAATCTGGATTCACAGGGAATGAGCACTACTGGTTCACTGTGGAAAGAGAATTACTGTCCATGGAGATCTGTTTTATGGCTGTAGTGGCTGAATGTCATGAAGAATCAAGGCTCTGAAGAAATGTTTGTCCTAGAGTACTGAGGTGGAGGATGTATATCACATGATATGTGTATCACACATACAACATAATATATCCTGACATGATATGACATGTCTCATGAATAATGGCTTGAAAAAATAGACTAAACAAGAAGATCTGTGGAAGCTGCATTTCCTAGTTCACAGTGACCTCCATGTTATCAGATAAGGTGTCAGCACTTTGACTGTTTTGCAGAAAATACTTTCATCTATGTCAGTTCTAGGAAATGGGCCTTCTAATGGGTAGTGGCTGACATAACACATATGTCACACTTATCCTTGTTAGGATGTTTTGAGGCTTTCCTTTGAGTAGCTCCCTACCACAGAAATAAATCATCTCCTCGTGGAGAGCAGATGAACAACAACATGTGAAAAGCGGATTTATGGCTGTGGCCGCTTTTCCAAGTGCTGTAGCTGCCCTGGACAGCGGTTCGATAGCGCCTCCTAGAGGCACAGGCTGCAGGCAGGTGGGAAGGAAGCTGCAGTGGAGCTGGTACGACGAGGCAGCGAGCGATGCCAACCGCGTATTTACCCGTGTGTTGGCTGATTTCCTCTGTAGCTGTCGTGACTTGTATTTGATTCATTTAACGCAGTGGAAGTGCTTGGCACTTGGCCTCTGAACTAGTGCAGACTGTTAATAGGAAATAGCGTTTTGTGGTGTATGGCTTGCCTTTATTCCTCCGTTGTGGATGGTACACTAATCGCTATGCCTTTTCAGGTGAATAAACAGAATCATTACTTTCCAGGAGCAGGTGAATCTTGGTGAGAATTATGCAGTTCTGAGAAGATGAATCACAGTGGAGAATGTCGATTGGCAGACTTGACTACATTGTAAAGACTTTTAATCTTCAGTTGAGATAACAGCTTGCAAGATCCAGACTAATTTGTTTCTAATCACTGATTTCAGTAGGCTGTATTCTTGAAGGCAAAGTAAATTGTACGCTGACTATGCAAGCTGTGGCTACCCTTGCAGTCTCTAGACAGATGGTTGTTCCAAACCTTTTTACCTATGTTGATGCTGAGTTGACCTGTTCTTGGCTAGAGGGTAGTATAGAAAAGAGTGTTGAATATGGAATTAGTGTAGGATAGAAAAGGATGAGTTTGGGCATTCAGTGTGTCGTCTGTTTTGTACCTGAAGGTGCATTTCTGGTATTTGCATTATCCATGCTTTAAAAAAAAAACACCAAAAAACAACTGTATTTTTTTTTTGGTAAATTTGATTCATTCAAAGTGGATGGGAATGATATTATGTGACCTGCAATAGCCCCAGAAAGTCCAGTGTTTTGTACAGACCATTAGACATTTCCGAGATGAGTAAAATCATTTCAGCGTACTGCAGGGCTTTCAAATACTTTCGGAGAATGACCCATTTCTGAACAGAAAAGCTTTCTTTTGGACACATCCCTTCTGTTTACAGCTTCTTCCATCATTGCTTCCCATCTGTGGTCCTGTTATCCATTTGCAGTTACATTGTTTCCTTGTTCAATGGCGAATGCAGGGTAGAACTACTAGGGAAGCAAATATTTAATGTCTTCCATCAGTATTTATTGTGACAAGTGTTTTTGTTCTTTCTGAACAGAAGCTAGTCATTCTGGATAATGCTACAATTAATTTGGTCTACAACTATGTTCATCATACTCTTACTGCCTAGGCCTCTCTGGTACCTACTTCCTCTGTGTCTTGGTTTCTTGCTCCTATTGATTTCAGACTCTTTTCCTCTCAGCTCCTGGCTCTTCTGCAGTTGTTGAGTAGGGTCCTGTTATTTGGTGAAGATACTGTTTTCTTCTCTCTCCAGAATCAGAAAAGGCGTCTGGACCTTTTCTGACAAGAGCAAAACAGAAGCAAAGTCAATGCAACTAGAGAGATGAGGTGTAAAGGGAATTCTGTCAGTACAGGTCTATCAGAATCTAATCTGTGGTGGGTGGTAGTTGTAGTAACAATAGAGACATAATGCTAGGTAGAGGATCAGAAAATATGTGCTGAAGTGATTTGGCTTGTTGCTGCCTTTCTTGCTATCCTCTTGGATTAGGATAAGAAGTGCAGTGTGTTTGATACTCCAAGTTGCTATTAAATGATCTTGAATGTTCTTAAGCTTTATAGCTTNTTTTTTTTAAAATGTACTTTAATATAAACAGTGATTTGACCAGGCAGCAGAGTAGGTAGTAAAAAAAAAATACAAGATTTCATGAATATGTTTCCATGCCAAGGTACTGTCTGATGGCAAAGAGTTGATCTTGATGGACCTTTGTATTTCTCAGGGAACCAGTTCAGTCTAGATTCATGTCAATGTACAGGACTGTTTTATTTTAATAAAGTCACCAGTTATCACTGAGACTGAAGGGAAGACTAGATTGACCTCTGCACTGGCTCAGAAAAATGTATGTCTGGTGATGGTACCTGCTTAATATCTAATTCTTGCAGAGACGGATAGTGCTGTCTAGGAGATGGGAAACAAAATGGCAAGTGAGACTGTATATTGGGGGAAAGAAAGATTACAAGTGTATATTCTGATTCATGTATGTGAACAAACCCCAAGTAATATTGGGAGTGTATACTGCATTAAAACTGGCTGTGTGTGAAACCAGATGAGTTTGTAGCAGGAAGAGTTCTACTGAGGATATTGAAAATCTACCCTGACTAGGTACAGCCTACTCCCAAGTGGTGTTATTCAAGCAGTTCTTCAAGGTCTTGGGACAATCTCAAAATTCTCCTGAGGCAGTTTGTTGTCCAGTGCAAGTTTGAAAAAAAAAATCAACTGATCAATTATTTTACTAAAACTGAAAGTACTGGAATTTCCTTCTTGCAGGAAACTTTGAGATGCCATGTTTTGACTCCTGTTTAAAATGAAGACCTGTCTGGAAATGCGGGAATATCCTCCACAAAGACCAGGTTGTCCAAGTTTTCATCAACTGTTGCAGAACTGTTGCTCTCTCTGGCGATGGAATACTTATGCCAGGTGAGTACCTTAAGGGCAAGAGAAAGAGATCAATGCAGACCGTATCGCAACTTCTTCTGTAGGCTTGGTTTTCTTTGATGAATGAATTTGGATTGAAGGATGGCATTTGAATGTGATTTTTTTTTTTTTGCTGATGTGTGTCTGAGGCTGAGAGTGGCATGTGTGAGCTAACACCTGTTAAACATCTGTAGCAGCAGCTAAAGGACAGGTGCAATATATTCTTTTACTGAACCTATACTGAGGCACTTACGCTATGGTACTGCAAGTGACAGGCTTACCCTTCCTAGTTCTCCAACCATAGAGCTGTTTCTCTAGAGTTGTTTGTTGTTGTTTTGAAACCATTGTTTCTCCACACTTGTAATGGGTTAGGAACCTCCCCTCCCCACTACTTGGAGTCACCCAGACCAATTCAGATGGTTTTGGAAATAAGATGAAGCTATATTTACAGCACTGCAAAATTTACAAGTATATATACACTATATATATATATATATAAAGTATTTACAATTATACACGAGTTAGAAATAATACAGAACCCGTGAAACCCTCCTGGACAAAGCAAACTGCCCAGAAGGGCTCAAGTCTAAACCCCTCTTCTCTGTTTCCAAGTCTCTTTTTATCTGAGACACATAAACAAAGTGGAATCCTGTAGCTTATGTGTTAATTGCTAAAATTAGAGGTAAGGTGTCAGAGCAGGCCAGGGTTAAAAGAAAGTGATTAGATCACATGACAGGGAGTCCAGACAGAGAGAAGTGAATGGAACAATGTCCCAGGAGAAAGTGTCCGAATATTATTTGTGTTTTGACTTTTTATCTCACTCAGAAAACCAATGAATGTTATAGACATCATCATTATTTTCTTTTTACAACCAATGATCTAATTTCTCTCATTAAAATATTCCAATTAACCTCAAACCATCACAACACTTCACACTGCTGATGTTTAAGAACTGTCCATTAAATCATCTGCAAACAACTGACTAACTCTTCTTGGTTTTATCAGATCAACTTCAGCAATTCTTATGAAGAAAATATTTTGTGAGTTTGAAGCTTTTGGCGTTTTAAAAATGCTACTGAGTTACAAAAGAGCAAAATGGTCTCAAAAAAGATACTGCATGTTTAGTTTATCGAAGTGTTGTCATGCACCTTTAGAAAGAGTTATGGGTTGTATTAATCCATGCGATTAAGTGATGAAAAGTGTGATCTGCTGGTACAGACTTGTTATCAGAATTTAAGCAGGAAGAGATCTGTGCTTTGAAGGTAAAGTTTTGTGCTTATTGGTATATTTTTCTGTGAACTGATACTTTCCCATAATGAAACAATTAGCTGAGAGTACCGCTTTCCCTGCGTTAAATGAGATTATCGGTATCCAGGAAGATTTTCCCTGGAAGTTTTTCAGCACTGTAAGGCTGGAGAGGTCCCTTGGAAGCTTTTCCTGCTGATACATAAAAGAGGCTGCTGAGAGTTCTTTGCTGTATGTTTTTGTAACTCCCATAATCTGTAAACCACACTTGTGTGGTCAAAGTATAGTTGACACGGAAAGGAGTGTTTGTGAGCTTGTGACTGGAACAGTTGCAGTTTCACAGAAGAAAACCAGCTTTATCTCTCTAATCCTACTGCTGGCAGGCAGGACATGAAAAATGAAGGTGAGACACTGTACCTATTTATTGCTTAATTTTTTCCCATAAATTCTAACCTTGTGGTTAGAAAAAACAACAAAAATCCAGTAATTCTCAAATGTAAACAAGTGAAAAAAATAATACTCCAGAGCGCAAAAGCTTATAAGTATCCAAATCCTAAATATGTTAACACAGCTGTGTGTCATATGACCCACCACAATTCTGACACAAACATATGTGAAATATTTGAAAATGTTCAGAAAATTGTAAACTTATGATGATCCCCTAATTGAACAAGAGCAATGAAACTGTTAAAAATCTAAATGGAATGAATGAAGAGTTGTACTGAAATTATATAAACAGCCCTTTCCCTTATCTAATATTTAAAAGCTCCAACTAAAGCCCTCCCATGGTAATGCTGTGGAAGCTAGAGGTCTTGCAATGCTTGCTGAACGTATTGCTCTGCCTTTGAGTTGTACAGCTGCACTTTAAAGCATTCTCATGATCTCTTTCAAGAGGTCAATGTGCCACAGTTCAATGAGAGGCAATACCATTTTCAGATGATGCTGAGTAAGGTAGCATGGAACAAGACTGTACCAATGTGGTATTGTAACTAATGTAATTGTTGTTGCTGGTTACCCTAATAGCTTGCCTGACTTTATCCAATAAATTCTGAATGTAGATTGTTGAGTGAAGCTGTTTGGAATTCTTCGGCAACAACTGAAATTCTGAACACTTCTGATCTTGTATTGACTGCTGCAAATTATGTCTTCAGCCATTACTGGGTTCTGTAGTAGGTAGAGCAACAGGGGTGAGAATACCAGCTGAATATGCAATGTTTGGAAGTTAAAATTCCTCCTCAATCAGGAGGATAACCTCTAAACTTTGAATGCCTAAAGAAAAGTGCATTAAAAGCCACAAAACCAGGGCAAAAATCAACAACAATTTCTCAAGTGTTAGTGTAATTTACTCAGTCATAAATGTTATCGGCATACCAGGTCTTCTTTCAAAGCCATCTGTATTTTTCATTTAGTTACCTTTTAGTAGTAAACCTAATAAGCTTCTGCAAACAGTTACTTGCCACAGAGCAATAGATGTAGTCTTCAACTATGATGATAACTGCTGGAGATTATCTGTTAAGCCTACACAAAAACCCCAAAGGAATTGAAAATATCTTCAGTAACATTTGAAAAATAATTTAATTCAATTCAATTTAAAAAAAACAGTGTTTCCATGTATTAAAAATTTCAAATAAAAAATAACTTCACTTTCACTTAAAAAAATATTTTCTGTATTTTTTTCCTCATCTCTGCTACTTGAGTAAAAGTGTAATTTCTTGATTTAGTTCAGTTTCCCATTTTTAAAAGGATATTTTGTGAGAAAAACTTTTTCTGCTTCATAAAATTTCTGTCTGCTGCAAGTAGGCTCTTACTACCTTGTTACTTGTTACATTAAATGAAATTTTTGCCAAAATAAGTGGCTGTTGTTGCTTGCTTTTAACTGGATCTTCATCTGCAAAAAATTTGCAAACATTTAAAAATTCTGATGAGAATTTCAATCAACTGAATATTTTTCAGTTTCATTTTCCTTAATTAGAAAGAAGGAAGATAGGAAAAGACAGACTAAGGTGTTTTGCAGGTGATCAGTTTTCCTCTGCCTCATCCTGGATCCAGAACAGCATATGTGGAATTAAATTAAAAGCATATTTGGAGTTAAAATTTCAGTGTATTGTGCATTTTTTTTATTGAGGTACAGTCTGTGTCTTCTGGAGCAAGGATTGCTGTGATTCATCCAGTTATTCAGCAAATGTGAGTGACTAGTATTACCTGAAAATCATAGAATCACACAGAAAACATCTGGTTGGAAGAGACCTCAAAGATCATCCAGTACAACCCTTGACCCAGCATTGAAGGGTCGACACTAAACCATGTCCTTGAGTGCCAGGACCACACACTGCTTAAACACCTCCAGGGATGGTGACTCCACCACTTCCCCAGGCAGACCATTCCAGTATTTGATAACACTCTCTGTGAAGAAATTTCCTAATATCCAGCCTAAACCTCCCCTGCTGCAGCTTGAAACCATTTCCTCTAGTACTGTTGCTTGCCACCAAGAAGAGGCTGGCCCCTTCCTCGCTCCAGCCTCCCTTCAGGTAGTTGTAGAGAGCTCCCCTCAACCTCCTCTTCTCTAGACTGAACAATCCCAGCACCTCCTTCAGACGCTTCTTGTAGACCATGTGCTCCAGGCCCTCTGCAAGCCTTGTTGTCCTTCTCTGGACCCGCTCCAGCACCTCAATGTCCCTGTTCTAGTGAGGGCTCGAGAACTGAACACAGTACTTGAGATGTGCTGAGTATAGGGGTATGATCACCTCCCTGTTCCTGACGACCACCATGTTTCTAATAAAAACTGTTCAATATTGTCATATTAGAAATAATATTCCTACTAAGACCTCTCTATTCCTACAATATTTGCTTACTAATCTCACCACCAACCTTCATTAATTCAGACATTTGAAACTGCATTTTGGCTTGTCCGGCACCTCCCTTGTGCAAATAGTGTCAAGATGCAAAAAAGGGCATGGATTGTAGTGTGAATGATGTGAAGGCTGCTGTATGCCAGGATTTTCTCCAGGACCTTACTGTAAATTGAGCAGCTGATCTTCTGAGCTGCAGTGCTTTGAAGCTTCAGGTTTATAAGCATTTTCAAACCTGTATATTACCATGAGTGTATGTGCAATTTACTCTATTCATAAATCTTAGAATTTTAATCTAGAAGAGCTTGGTATTATATTTACCAGGATTTGTGCTTTTGTAGATGGCAAGGTATTCCTGCTCAAAGAACTGCTCTGTCTCAAAAGAGCGTGTACACCATCTAGGACTATAAGAGAAAAAAATTGTACTGTTAATAAAAGGCCACTTATTGCATTGATCAAGTTATTTGGGGTAATTCGATCCTTATCTACTAGAAAAATTAATCTGTGAAGAATACTGGTGATGATGAGAGGGAAGCAGACCTCACCAGGGGTTGTTTCTCTTCTGCCTCCTCTTAGCACAGGATTTGTGCAGTTAGTAGCAGTGAGGTCTATAACCATGTGTTCTCAGTTGTTCCTCTTTACACTCTTCTGGTTCAGAGAAACATCAGCCCTCAGCCTGTGGTACTGAGGGTCTGATGCCATCTCTGGTGGGGAATTGTGCTAATCACCTGACTTCATGGTCACATCTGAAGCTCTTCTCAGTCTTGACAATGGACACTTTAGCACTTCATGTAACGTGAACCACTTCGACCAAGGGGTGAGAGCCTATCTATCTCACAGTTCTCTTGTATCTCATCACACATGCAAAGACAGACCAGAGTTCAAATCTATGTTCTGTCAGATCAAGACAGGGGTTTGAATTTGGGTCCCTAGCTCCTCATAGTCTGGGTCATTCCAAAATGAAAACAGTTCAGTAAGTCACTTTATATGAACCCTTTCAATGATAGTTGACAGTCAATGAGCAATAGAGTAAGAATAACTCTCCAACCTGATGTTAAAGGTACTCGCTTTGAGAGCAAGTCTTTGCTTTGGGGCAAGCCTTGTAATAGTCAACACAATGGGAAAAAAATTCCTTCAATATAGCAAAGGAGTGAACTGTAATGTAAACAGTCAGAACAATTCTTTTGCAACCATTTTGTATGTCTTGTCTTGCATCCCCTTGCCTTTTATGTTTGCATTTGCCAAATGTTTACTTTTTTCCAAAAATGCTTCTTGAGACTGATGGAATATTTCATATTAAACAAAATAGAGTGGTCTGGGTAGACAGGGTCATGGGTTTGGTGTGGAAACCTGGAAAAACTGTGAATTTGGTTCAGTTTGAACCAATGTTCTTTTCCAGCTGTTTGGCTTGACATCTGAACTGAAAAGCCACTTATTTGCAAACCCTAAGCCTTCCTTTGCAGTTGGACCCCTGTGCTTTCCTAGGAAAATTGTAACATAGTCCCTGGAGCTGTTAATCCATGTCACAGAGGCATGAAATGGAAATTCCATTGAAACTTAGGTTTGTCTGAAGTTTTTGGAAGTGAAAGAACTCTAAAATGTGATTAAATGATGGCATCCACAGTATGTGTACTACTGAACTCTCCAAAGACACATTGTTGTTTTCACAGATTCCTTCTGTCATTTACTTGTCACACTGATGTACATCCTTATGGGAAATATTAGTAAGAGGAGAGCCCTTGACTTGTGTGCATTGTTAACTGGGAACAGAGGCATTCCTTTTTCTAACTTTTTAATTCCATGATGTAATGAGAACATTTTAGACCAGGACAAGGAAATTGAAAGTGCCAAGCTGTTTCCTACATGCTGCTTATGATCAAGCACACCCATCCATGCTTTTAAATACCTCATAATTAAACATGCAAAATGGATACTTAATTTGAACATGTAAATTAATCACATGTTGTATCAATTTGAATTCATAACTGAACATCCATTAGCAGACAACACTGTTCCTCATTCTTTTGTTTGCATGTTTATAGTAATCACGCAATAGGATTTATGGTGCATGTCACCCTTTGAAAATTAATTCTGCATCAACTTAGGAGATGTGTTCCCATTTCTATTGTATACTTTGCTCTATAAATGCAAATAATTGCAAATTAAGTCCCAGATGTCTAAGGAGCAGCAGGAGTGACCATTATTTGATGCCTGATGCACATCATGTCATTTTTGTGTCATTCCTCTAGGGGTTAAATGAGCTTCATGTTTTAGACATCTTAGGAAAATAATAAACAATGTGGCTCATCCACAAAACATCTGCTGATTTTAATTTTTTTTCTTTCTTATTAAGTAGAAGAGAAGGATATTTAATATGTGATTTTTGGTTGCTTGCTATGAAAAGAAGTTTACATGAAGTAAACCTTTGTTTCATCCTGAAAAAAAGATTAATTTATCTTCTGTGGAAATCTTTAAAAAACCAAAATGTATCCACCTTGTGTATTTAGTAAGTAAAGAACTCAACTGCTATGCTGGGCTACATTATAGATGGATGAGAACAAGGTCAGTGGAACACAAGCTGTATCGCTCAGAGCTAATGTGCATGCACATTTTACCTTAAAGATGTTTGCCCAATGGATGTCTGAATTGCCTGTGTATTTCAGTGCATGTGTGATGGGATATGAAGCTTTTCCTAGCAAGCATTTGTGAAGGAAACACCTGTTTTACATTTGTGTTTCCTCTGAACACCAGAAGCAACTTTATTGTTAGGAACAGAATTTGCTTGCTTCTGTTAGGGTCAGAATTCACTGTAGGGCTTGAGCTTTTCATCGTGTAGTGTGGAGTCTAGTCAGTAAAGCCTCTTCATTAGCTTGAATCAGGCCTTGGAATTTTTCTTCATCAGTTAGTGCTTGCTTACTTGCAAATACTGCCTTGAGGTTTCTCGCACGCGCAGGAGAAATTCTTCACAACTGAACCTCTTCTCTGGTTTCCTTATATTAATCCAGCTTGATTCTCAGTGTCCTTCTTCTTAATGTGTTCCACAGCTGTCTTAAGCTCCTGGATTCATTCCATCTTCATGGTACACCTCCCAACAGGTCAGCTACTTCCACAGTGTTGGTTTGTTAACCTGTCTTAAACAACCCCTTTTAAAAATAGTGCTACTTACAGAAAATATCACTCCAGTAATGCCTCTGAATCACTTGCAACCTAAAATGTTTCTGTACGCATCTTCAACTTACAGAACCCTACCTTGCCCTATTCTATATAGTAGCATCACATCTATAGACACTGCAATGAATTATTTTAAGAAAATCCTGCCCCCTTTGTGCATGTGTAGTACTTAACTCTGGGAAGACTTTGGACATACATCTGTACTTCGAATGATCAGTTATGAGCCCGAGGCTGAGATAATGAAGGAAACTACTGGGACAAAGCGTACTAAGTGTGAAGATAGGAAAGTATTTATGAAAATGCAGCTAAATAGCGTTGTGATAATTAGTGGAAAGGAGGTCACTGCCCATCTTTCTGTCTTGCAGAGGGCTCTTACTTATTATTGTGGCGTGACAGCATATGGCTCTAGTTTTTTAGTCAACCAGTACCATTTCTCAGTTGTTTTTGCTTTCTGTTTTCTTGCAGTAAGATGTGACTTAAATTCCTAAGTTCAAAACCCCCAAAAATTCAACCCACAAGCCCCAGTGGTATTTGGAGTTTATATATTCTTTAACCAAAGGACTTTACATAACCAGATACTGGTACATTCTTTAGTGAAATTCTTGAAGCTTTGGGTTTAACCGCTACTTCTTGCAGTGATGTGCTTGAAAAAATGTCAGCTATGTAGCTGTACTGGAGGGCTGTGCAGCTGAGATATGTCCGTTTTCTCAAAGTGACAAACTGATGTCAAAGTCTACATTGAGGCAGGTCCCAGCTGCAGCTCAAACAGTCCTGTGGTGACATCAGAATTTTGGCATCTATATTTAAACATTTTTTGCTATTGTCATTATTGCGGAGAAAAGCTGAAAATTTGACATGAATGAATCCACTACAGAGATACCTGCTGGAGTAACCAGAGAGCTTTAAAAGTTTTGTGAGCAGGGAATTGCCTCATTCATTTTTCATAGGTTTTTGATTCTGAAACCTTTGTGCTACTTACTTGGGTGTGTACAGGAGAAGTTTTCCAAATTGTAAGCAAAGCAGCTTAATTTCTGAGAGAACAAAAAGGGGACAATACAGCAAAATCCACGTTGGAAGGAGAGATAAAAAAGTACTTATAGAGGCTTGAGAGAGAAACATACAAAGGGTTTACAAGGCTGGAGTTAAACAAAACTAAGTAGGATTTAGAAATGTACTGAGAAAAACTAATCCTGAAAAGGAAGAGAACGACCATCCTTTCCACCCAAAATTGAACAGAAACACTACTAAAATGTTCTTAAAGTATTTAATTTCTTTTAAGAACACACATGATACGCTGGGCAGTCCAGCATGATTCTGTGTGTATTGGCAAAGCATAGTAGCCTTTTTTGATACTTGATCTCCATCTAACTGTATTTCAGATCTACATGTGATAAACCTTGTTTGCTAAATGTGAGTGGTTGATCTACTATATATACACAAGCAGTTGTGTTTCAGGTAGTAAACCAAAATGATCAAAGCTGACTTTAGCTGACTTTCACTTTTTGTTCTGAGATGTGATGTTAATGAGAAATCTCATTGTCAGAACCCTTGAACTGAAATTTCTGAAAATTTGTGATTGCTTTATTATGAATCCTCTCTATAGTCTTTTAATTGCCCTTCAGTTTATGACAGAAAATGACTGGGAGCATGCGGAAATGAAATCAAATATTAGGTCTTTCTTTCCTATATATTTGACAATATTCCAGTTCGGATATCCTGAATGGGAACATCATCAAGAAGCACAGGGCTCAATAACCTGAGTCTAGAGGAAGCTAATCTGGCACTGCTATATTGGGCAATGGATCCTTCGTGGTCTTCTACAGACAGAGCACATGATCTTTCAATCTCCGTTTTCCTTTCTGTAATATAGAGTAATGAGAATAACTCCATTCCTATCTGACACAATATTTTTATTTGCTATAGAAAGATGCAATAGCTTGTAAAAAGCCTTAATGAAGATTTTTCAAAGTCAAAGCATATCCATCACGCATCATTTAATTGTTTCAATTAAATTATGTGTATTTTAAAATGAAGGAATTTGGTTCATAATTGGAAAGACCAAAACATGTAAATGTTGGGTTCATATTTTGGAGAGTATTCTGAATTTCAAGAAAACTACCCCCACTCTTTCATTATGAGAAATATTCTAAAGACTTTCCAAAAGTTTTGTCTTTGTGCAGAACCACAGTCTGTTTATTTCTTCATGCCAAAGATGAGGTTTGGCACAGGATTGTCCCATACCCTTGCAAAAAGCTTTCCTAAGAGCATACTCAGTTAGTTAGTTTATATTACTACTTTTGAAAAAGGAAACATTAAAGAAACCATATTTTTAATACAGTATAAAGGTCCTCTGAAGGCTGAAAATGCCTCCCTCTGGCCCCACCTCACTGCAAAAGGCTAGGGGAAGTGAGGAGAAAAAGGAGTCCTATAGTTAAAGATCTGCCTCTGTGTGGGGCCTGGGAGCTAGGACAGCTTCCCTCTAACCCTCATTTCCCTCCAGGGTCTGTTTTCAAAAATTATTTCTAAGTCTGGTTGCCCAAGTTGAGACAACCATAGCTTCATTTTCGTCAAGTCTGGGCACTTCCAACACCTGTTGATTTTACTGTGACTGTTCAAGGGTGGAAGGACCTTGGATGCCTCCTGCCAGTCTCTCAAACTACTGCAAGTGCACGAAGTGCCCAGTGCTTTGTCTGTTCCTCTTCCTCTGTACCCTGTGAATGCTAGTGCATTGCCTCTGCAGCTTCTATGAAAGCTCACCAGAGAAAGGCCATGGTTCTTGTATGTCCAACGTGCGTTTTTTCCATCTTAAACTATAGCCTCTAGCTAAGTGTCTGGAATCTGGGTCTTTCCTGATTCCTAGAATGAAACAGGAATATTCTCTTTTAACTTAAGTATAGCATTGCCCTACATATCAGGGAAAGAGGGACTTGAGAGATCTTTCTAACTATGCTACAGGGAGACTGCTATTGATGAAACTGTTTCATTTAAATGCAGAGGCATAAGTTTGTTTTTTCACAATTCTATGAAGTCTTCAGGACTGAGATAATGTATAACTAAAACATGGAAGGCTGTTGTACAGAAATGCCTGATTCTGTAGCTAAATTACGTACAGCGACAAAGGATTTCAGGTGGTTGTAAAAAGACTTGTAAAAGAAAAATCTCTGTGTGTATATTCATGTATCCACCCACCCATCAAAACTCAGATTGTACTTTCAGAAACTGAAGCTGGATGTTAAAGCATCTCTCTCCTCCTGAAGCTGTGAATTCAGCCCAGTTGTTGTCTACGGACTGCATGGGTAAGGCATAGTCAGCTATCAGAGAGCGTGGAACACACTTTTTTCTGCTTGAGTTCCTTACACTAAAACAGTAACCAAAATGTCTGCATTTAATTTTCAAATATGCCTTCCTCCTTTTTTTTTTTTTTTTTTTTTTTTTTTTAAATTTTTTAAAATGAAATTGCCACATTCATAATTTCATTTTAAACCACAGTGCCTATTCCTCCTAGGGATCAGTTCAAAGAATTTCCATTAGGTGTCAAAATACCTATATTTTAGAGATGTATATGCAAAATCTTCCAATTTAGAGTCTCCAGTTTTACATGGACAGAGTCTTGTTTTCTATAAGCAAATCTGTCTATGAGATCGGTTGGACTCACACCAATGTGGATCAAGCTCCAGGGTGAGGGTCTTTAAGCCTTTTTAGTGAAAGTTATTGCTTGGATTACATTTCTATTTATGATAGGAAAATTAAATCATGTTGAAAATTCTTAAAGTACTCAGATTACTCAGAAAGTACTTTTATAATCTGCAGTTATTCGCAGCGATGATATTTCTGGAGAGAATAAATGTTGGTCATTTATTATGTCACAACTTCACAGTGATACTTAGATGGCAGTCCTTGAAGAACTTAATCCTTTTTTTCTGCTGTAAATAGGTATTTTGTTTAGTTAACCTGCTGGAGGATTTAAAAGGAAATCAACAGGTTCTGTAGACTCAAAGAATGAGGGCTGTTTATTTGTACTTTCTCACCTCACTCACCTTACAGGCTAAAAAATATTGCTCTGTCACATCTGCGTTGAGCCCGGTTTCTTCAGTGTTTGGTTAAAGTGTTACCTGTAAGTGTAAACCTGTGAGCACCATTTCTTTTCTAGTGTTATTCATTTTGAAAATCTGTGATTCTCTGAGCTGGGAATAAATAAAGTCTCATTTCCTATGGCACTGGATTCTCTGGTTTTCTAACAAGACACAAACTCCAATTGGAGATTTTCCAGTGGCTAGGAAATTCCTGACAGATTAATATTAGTAGATTCTCTGAAACCTAGTAGGTTATGTTCACACCGAAGCCTTTCATTTATTGAGAGCAATATTAAGACCATCCTGTTCACCCAACCAACTTTTTTCCTGCATTGTGTTAGGAATAGAATTGTTTTTGAAGTGTCTGCTTTTATCAGATATGTTTGGAATTGGTGATTGTGTCAAAAAAATATTGAAGGGGTAATACGCATGTGATCGTGCTGGCAGGAAAAGCTAAACTGCATAAGATTTGTTTTCCTAGGAAATCTGGCACCCATGCTGCCTGAGATATCTGAACTCCTGTGGATTTTTATTTTCATATTCTTGCTGTTCATTAGAGAAGAAGAGATAAGAAAGTTCCATCAGAGGTAAACAGCATTCCCAGAGGATATCAGCAATGACCCATGCACTAGTTTCTTTCAAACTGTTCTTTCTGCCTGTTTCTGGTGTTGCTTTGCATCATGGTGGATCTTTAAAAATCTGTTTAAAATGCACTGGAAATTACAGTTTGTAAATATTTTGATTTTTCTCATATTTTCAAAGTACATTTGCTTGTCAACAGCTGATGGGCAGGATGCAAGTCAAATGTGGAGGCTCTGTTTGCCTTCACTTCTGTTTGCATTTGTCATATCTGAAGATGCTCCTAAATTTTGTTACAATAATACTTTTCATTTGGAAATTTAGACCTCCTCTGATGTGAGCCCCAGACATTTCCATTTCTAAGTGCAAAAAGTTGATCTCTATGTAATTATAAAGCGGTGCCAGGTTCTAACCACACTACCTTACATACCCTAGTCCTTTGGATGTTTTACTTGCAACAACTTTATATACCAAACATGTTTGTTTAATAAAATGTTGTTATGATAACTATAAACAACATATTTTTTATATGACTAATGTTTTCATGAAGTTGCTTTCATTTTCACAGGTCACTGCTTCCTTTTCCAGCCTCACAAACAGTTTTCTCAATCATCTTGGGCACTGAGTTGGTGCCTCAGCACTTGGATCTGTGTCCTGTGATCTGACCTTCTTTTCAGAATGTTCTTTCATTTGTCCCTGTCCACGGACTGTTTTTCTGATACTTTTTTTTCTTCTTGTGCCACTTTATGACAGTTTTTCTCCATGATGTTCTGTTAGAAGAGGTGAAATATCCAGAAAAAAATTAGACGTAGCATGAAAAAAAGGAAGCAGTTGACCAATAAACTACTTAGAAAGTAAGTAATTTTTTTTAGTTCCTTATGTGTGTATGTGCTGCAATTGTAAAATCTGTATTCATGACTTTATCTGCAATACATATTTTGTAAATGAGCTTAAACACTCCATTAAGTTGTAATTATTCATGAATAGTCTTTCTTTATTGTTAATTATATGTATCACGCCAACAGCGTCTGATATACTGATTATAAGAATAAAGTTCATCTGAGGTAACGGAGTTTATTCTTTTCTCAGGCATCCAGCCTGGATCTCAGCTGCAAAGTAAGTACCTCTCCACATCTCATTACCAAAATAGCAACCTTCTTAATCCTTTGCTGTGAAGAACAAAGGTTTGATTCAGTCTCTGGAGCAGAAATAGGATCTTATTAATGCACTGGCAACTACAGTGTTGTTATTTTTGTTAGAAAAGGGAGAAACAGGAATTTGCTGATATATGTTAGATTAAAGGCTGTTATTGTTTTGAGATTAATGAGAGTGTTTGTTAGACCTTTCCAGTGGCAGTTGAAAACCTGCAAAATACATTGTAATATAATACTCTGGATGAGTTCAGGAGCTACTTCTATTGTTTGTATTTATTCTGAAAGAATCACTCGGGGAATCCATTAAATGGTGTGTCACTTACTGTGCAAGTGCTGGAACTAAGAGGAAAGTTCTTCTGTGGCTCTTGCATGGTGTGCTGGTGTATATTGGCTCAATTCATTTGCCAACTAGTGGATCAGAACTGAACCCCAAGGCACCAGCAAGGTACCTAGTAGTCAGCCTTTGCTGACTGAGCTCTGATTTGGAAGAGGTCTGTGCCTAGCTGAGTGTCCAGCTTATAATGAGCATGTTGAATATGTTACAACTGATATATGAACTCACCTTTTGAAGTATCAGATCTCTGATGATGTTTTATGGCGTGTTTCTTTTGAAAGATTTGCTGTCATGTGGTGTTGGGCTGCAGTGGACTGTGGAATTTGGGATCCTTGTGGAGCAAGCTCTCTAGGCCTCTGGCAGCTCATCAGGATAAAGTTGAAATTAGGATTGCAGAGAAGAGCCAGAGGAATTCCACTTGGTGAATTAAATGTTATTGAGCTTGAGGACCTGGAAAAGGGTGAGGGAAGGATCTGAGTGAACTCCCAAACTAGTATAAATGACTGGCATGGAAGATATTGCTTAGAGCAAATATAAATGCAGTGTAATTGATCTGTTGAGACCAGCAAACTGTTTCTGGAAATGACTGGTGCTTGATAATTCTTAGTGATAGGCAAATGGCATATTCCAAAATACGTGTGGTCCATTGTGCAATTCTGTGTGGGTGTGGATCTTTGCAGGTTATTTGCCTATGCCCTCTGGCACAAAATGTGTTTGCCTAAGTTTTAGTGTGTAGAACTTTGGGTGTTTATCTTCATGTGTATGTGAAAAGTTCAGGGTTAAGCGAGGAAGAACTATCCCAGAAACTGAGATCAGCAGAAGCTTTCTGGATAACTGTTCGTGGGCCTGAGTTTCACAGAAAATGAAGACCAGAAAGATGGCATTTGTGGGCCTGAGTTTCACAGAAAATGAAGACCAGAAAGATGGCATTTGCAGTGAACATGAATTATCTGCCTCTATTCCTCATGGTTAGGACAAATTTTGTATTTGGCCTCCAGGAGATGTGACAAAGATGTTTGTTGGTGGACTATGTAGTCTGGGACTTGTGGCTTGAATGTGTGGACTTCTAATTTTGAGTTGGAAGAGATTTCTGAGCATAGTCTAAGGTAATTTTGTTGTATTAATTGTTATTTTGTCCTGAATGTGTGCGTGCTCAGAAAGCTTTAAGTGTCAAGTTTTGATAAAACAGTAATGCTTCTAGTGCTGGTAGGATATTTGAGCCCAAACCTCTTTGTTATACCACTTTAAAGCTGGGATAATTGTATTGACTTCTGAGTGACAGTGGTAGAGACAGAGTAGGACTGAACCTGAGAGAGGAAACCATGAGTGTGCTTGTGTACCCCTTGGGCAATGAAACAGCTGACTGAAGATACAGCTCATGTACTGCTCCCATTTTCACTTAATGGTTTCCATCTGTGTTCTTACCCCTGTCATATGAAATGACATTAATTAGTTTCAGCTTATGAAAATAAGTGAGAAACAGTATGTACTACTCACCTTTAGTGCTGCACATAAGCAATGTGCTACATACGACAAACGGGTCACAGATGCTGAGTGATTGTAATTGCTAAGCCGGGAGCTGAGGAAAGAGAAAGTTTCTTTGGCGAGGTAGTCACAGTCTAAATGGTTTCTTGGACTATGCAGTAGAGGAGGACATGCTCATATATGGAAGATCAGTGTATTGTACCTGGACTGTAAATAAGAGTGTCACATACTTCATGCTTTGATCATCATAGGTCTTTTATTATTGATTGAGGCAGGACAAAGAGCTAAATAGGACAGTAACAGCAATATTGTTACTTTTCCCTACCAGTAAGTACACGGTTGTAGGATGTGACCATTTTTTTATATTGTGGGTTTTTTTTTTTTTTTTCATTTCTTCCTCAGACAATATGAAGAACGAGTAGGTAGAAAATGTATTTAGGGAGTTTACATAGGTAGATTTTCCAACCTCTTTGTATACTGCTACCATGCAATACAGAATGAATGATATTCTTACGCTGCTGCAGCAAGAACTGATACTACCTTGCTGCCCAGGTGGATAGGAAAGTATTATCTGACTGAAACCAAGAGATGCAGAAGGAAACACATTAAGAATGCAATGTGTCTTATTTTTTGGGACCAGAAATGGTGTTAAAAAGTTTTGACTGAATTGGATGAGCTGCTAAAGGCTCTTACTAAGGCTATTTGGAAATGACAATCTCAGATTTAAGTGAATTTTAGAAACTAAATGGACAGGGTTATGCAAAAGATGGAATATGTATTAAGACTGCACTCTTCATGGTGGAAGAGTTTCTGTGTAAAGAAGAGGGAAGTGTTGACAGGTTGGTGTTGCCCAACTAGAAATGTTGTATAATCCTGGACAGATTATCCCTATGATTTAAAAATATGAGTAATAAATGAACTACAGATACTAGTGTGGACAGTGATGAATCTAGACAAATATGCTACTGAAAAAAACAGTTTTTGCTTGGTAAATGAATGGCCTGTTGGGGTCTTCAAACAACAAAAGTAGGTGAATTTTAGTTTAGATGTCAAATAGTGGGTTTTTTATTTGTTTTGCTTAAATCATAGAATGCAACCATGATGAAGTTCTATTGTGAAGGAGGGAACTTTTATCCTGAATGTATGCGGACAGTGGAGGAGAAAACAGAAAACTATTTGGAAGGGTTAGTAACACAACTTTTCTCTCTTTTGCACTTCTGATGCAAGCTGAGAATAAAGGTGCTGCATATCTTCAAGCAGGTGGTTTTCACTTAGTTTAGTGCATTAACCTGGCTATCCACTGGATGGAGATGGCAGCCAAACTTCTTATAAGGTGTTTTGCTATAAAAATGATGAGTGGAAAGTAGCTGAAGACTAACAAAGAGATATGGTGGAACAGCATAAGAGACTGGGGCTGGATGTGGAGACGCAAACCAGTTTTTAGTTCTTGCTTGTACTTTTTAGTCTAGAATGACAGAGCAATAGGATTTGTGTGCATTGTATAAAGTTTAATTCTATCAAAGCATCTGTTGTTTCTTTCATGTTTAAGACTGATGCAGCTGTATGAAATCTCATGTGTTGGCTGATAGTCATGACCTTAACCAAAGGGCTTTCAGACTGCAATGTTGATTTTAAATATTTCTCATCAGTTCGGTAATACTTTGTGAGGTGCTGGTTGTCCCTGGGGACCTGTCATCCTACAGAATTTGGGAAATTAAATTAGTGAAGGCATGTATGTTTGTTTTGTATTTTCAGGATGAGGCAAATTTTGAGGGAACAAGTACCTCTGAGCAGGAGAGCACTCAGCCTTCTTAGTGTAGCAGGACTCAGTGGCAGTTGTGAAAGTGTCAATGAGGAAGAGTTTTAGTACAAAAAGTAGAATAATCATATCAATTCAGAAGCTACCATACTCAGACTAGCTTTTCAAATTAGTGAGCCTTTACTGAACTGTGAGTATATTACACAAGATACGTCTGCATTTCTACTCCTAACTGCTTGAAGGTATGTCTATTCAGAATTTGGCAGGCAGATATGAGCTCTCTCTGTCCATGCTCCAAGCTGGCTGGCTTAAAGCTGGAAGCCATGTAGCCATCATTCGCATGTGGGTGAGTCTGAACTAAAAAGTCCTGCTGGGAAGCAGAATATATTAGCTTGACACCAGAGTTGCAGGGCTGCAGTTACATGACTCAGGATTAGAGGTAGATTCTATCTGGACACCTTTGAGCACTCACAGAGGGAACTGCATCTATCTGCAAATCTGCCATGAAAGTGTACCATGAATTTCTTAGAAGGGTTAGCTAGATACTATGATCTGGAAAAATGCTGACTAAAAGGCTGCCCATTCTTTATGAAAAAAAAAAAATTAAATAAAAATTCATTGCCAAACTCCAACTGCAACAAACAATCTGCCTTCACATTCTTTCTGTCGGATCTGAGGCTTGATGTGTGCTAATGGAAGGGGAAAAAGGCATAAAAGTGTGTGTCTGAATGGAAACCCAACTGTTCATTGGGAAGGGCTGCGCAGCCATGACAAATGAGCACCTTGCACTTAATATCTGCCTGAATTAAATGTCACCTTCTATGCAGTCCATAACACAAAACACTTGCTCCCTTGTTTACAAATGAACCAAAAGTGCTAATGACAACTTATTTATTTCATGTCCCAGACTCCCAGATTACTTAGGTACTTTGGAAGGTGCTCTATTTCAAATTAATTTCTGTCGTTAATTTTCATGTCTCTGATTTTCAGAAAAAAAAAAAATCGGACCTGTTTCTAAAGAAAATTCATGGGCATTTAAAGAATTAGTCTTTAGCCTCAGGGGTCCATTGCTTGCTATGTTCTTGAATCAAATGAAAACAATGCATTCTGTAGGGTATGAAACTATTCCTAACTGTGGCAGTGGATCGCTGCAGTTATTAGATTAATACCAACTATTATCATCCTGGATGCTCATCTGGTTTTACTGAGCTTCGTTAACAAAATGGAAATGTATGATTAAAGACATCCTGTCTGTCTCTCTAAAGTTGCGCCTGTGAATGAGTCACTGTTTTACAAATGGGTGTTGCCAGACACTGATACTGAATGCGGCTCCAGCCGTCAGAGCTCTGGGTCCAGCAATGCATTCTTGGAGTCCAGACTAGAACACTGAAATTCCTGTTGAAATCTGTGGGAATTCTGCATGACCAAAGCCCAGCTACCTTTATGGCTGGCTTGTGGCAGCTGAGAGAAAGACATAGCTCTATGCAGTAGGCACGTAATAGCTTGGGGACTCAATATGAATTTCATGCCTCTCTTCACTTAGTCACTTGAAACCCAAGTTGGAATTGAGGATACCACATTCCACTTAAGCTTTGTTTGTTTGAGGTCAATTGAGTGCCCTCTGTTGTCTCTGGACATGACACCTTCTGCTCCACTGGCAAAGTTACAGCTGTGGTTTCCGTGCTCACTGGGCACAAGAGCAAACCCCAGTGTCAGTCAGCTCGCCTGCCCTGCCTGCTGCAGTGGCCCTGGCTGACTGCATGAAAGGTGGAATGTGATTTAGCTTTTTGGCAGATAAATAGCTGCTTGCATGGCCCAAAGTAAGTAGCTCCCACAGATCTTTGGGTGGAGTTGCTCCCGGAAAGCTGTGTCTTATGGACAAGGTTGACCCAATAGTTAATTTAGCTTGTTTGCTTCACAGGCAAGATAGGATTTGAATAGTCCTGGCCTTAGGGAATTTCACATCTGGATTCAAATTCTTTATGGCTACTGTCCCCTAATCTGTGCCATGGGCTGTTCCCAAGTCCCAGTTCTGTACTTTTCCAAGCTTTGTGTTTCATGTCATCCCCTCAGGGGCATTTGTAAAAGTGGGAGGGCCGGATTGGTCATTGTAAGAAAGAGAAGTATCATCACTGACGTCAATGCAGCTCTACCACTTCACATTTGCAAGGGATCAAGCCTGTCTACCAGTGTCACAGTCTGCTGGGGAGGAGGGGAGGCAGCCTGAGAAGTGTTTGGTTTGTACTTTGCCAAGTGACAGACTCTCAATGCAGTATCCAAGCATGTTATAAAACAGGTTCTTGGAGACACAACTCTGTGAAGAGGATTGTGTCTTGTTTTACTCCTGTTTGTCGTCCTGCTATTTCATGGCTTTAAGACAGCTAAAGAAAAAAAAAAAAAAGACCAAAACAAGACCAAAAAGCATCTGTATGGGTAACTGGCTGAGACCCTTTGTGTGGTTTCTGAGTGGCATAGGAGGCCAGTTGTGGGCATAGCTACTTTTACACAATAGCATGAGACTCTAGTGGAAAATCCAAGGCTGGTTGCTCTCTGTTGCTGGAAGTATGGCTACTTATAGTAATTTAGAACTTTCAAATCCTTGACTTAGAGTATTTTAAATATCATTGAAAGTATGAGTTTAAGAGAGCAATCCTGAATTGAAAGAAAGGGAAATTGGAAGCTATGAGTAAAGCAGAAGAGAATCAGGGTTTTCTCAGGTGCAAAGAGGAGCAGAGGAGGGGGAAAATGCCACTTGGTAATCACATACACTTTCAGAGATCCACTAGTGCTCTTCCTGGAACTTTGCCTGTTTGGTGTGTTTCTTCTGTGCTTGTTCTCATCTGAATAGTCTCTCCAGATATCAGCAATTGGAAACACATAAGAAGCAATTCTCTTTGCCAGGTAAATGGGAATAATAGTGGAGTGGGAAAGAATGAATCATTACTACTAACAAAAAAAAATCTAGGGTTACTCTCATCACTGACACAATGCAGTATCTATTCTCAAATGTCAGGGCTAATAAGTTGGCATTTACAAATGAGATTTAGCCCCCTCCCACACAAACCCACATAGACCTTGCTAGCCTTCAAACTCAGGTCGTAGCTGTCTTTCTCTGAGAGCCACCAATAAAACCTTCAAAATATATCTCCTCCAGACAGTTTGGCTGCTTTCAAGATTGAGTAGTCCTCCCTTTTTCCCTTTGGATTTTGTTTTGGTTACAGCTACGTCAGTGAAAAATGTGGAAATGTCTTTGAAAGCCCATCTAAGGCCCTAATTATCCTTAATGTAAGAGGACCATTAGTGTCTGGAGATGAAATGAATAATACAAGTAAGAATGATTCCAAAGTTTTGGTTACCTTAATAAATTCCTAAACATGAAGGAACTCACAGATCCTTATCCAATGCAACCAGAAATTATTAGTGCAGGTGGGAGTATCAAAAGATTGAGTGTTTAAGCTGGCATTTTACAACATCTTCAGTTGAGACAGTGTTTTTCATCCAGCGTACTAGTAGATTGCAACTATAGCGGCCCAGAAAAGATGTAACAAGGATGCCAGTTTCCTAGATAACCATCATGTAGGTGTAAAACATGAGATACTTCTAATTTCAGATGCTCATCAGGATATTAATAACCTCCTTATTTTGAAAGTAATGAGCTTGTTTGAATTCCTGCTTCTGAAATATAGGAAACATTCAGGACATGTTTTTCAACCAGGATGGCTGTTAAAGTGAAGTTGAAACAGGTAACTGGAAAAAAAAGGACACAGAAACAAAACTGGGACTGATTAGTAAAGTCCATTTAATAGATTCTGTTTGCCCAGTCCAAACCAAGCATTTTTATTAATTAATAAACTGTTCTCTCTCTAGAGATTGAGAATTCTTCAAAGTGGTTTACATGCAGTTCTTAGCACAGCTGCATGCTGGGGGTGTGTGCTCTGTGTGGGGGATCTACCAACAGCCTGGCTACCTCTGTGTGATCTTGGGTAAGGCCTGGATAAAAATCAAAGGCCAGATTGTTCTGTTTTACCAAATGTGTTGCCTGGGGCCTGCTAATTAATAGAATGTCTAGGAATGTCATACATCTATTAAAAAAAAAAATCACTTGAAAATTGCTATTGTTTTAATTGAATGTTGTCATTTTCATGTAGTGACTGATATCTCAGCCTGCCAGTCTTTGTGAAAGAGCAAACTGAAACATGGAAAACCAGACCACTCATAGGGAAATGCTGTCTGATTTTAAGATTTTTTTTTTTTTTTAATGTAGGTCTCACAGAACCATAAATGCCTCCCACATGTTGACTGGGTGCCTTATCCTGAAATCCAAACTTGTGTTTCGTTATGAGTTATTCCATCATAAGTCATTGCTGGAGGTTGACTGTAAACAGAGGTTGGAGAACTGGGCTGATTTTGACCTAGCAATAGAGCAGAACTCTGGGAACGTTTACGGGAGATACTGCACTCAGTCAGATGGGCAGACCAGCTCAGACTCCAAGGTTGTGTATGGCAGGAGGCATGCAGGATTGTCTACCAGTAAGTGTTTGCAGGATTGGGTGGTAGGTGGTCCTACTTTATTTGGTGTTTTAACAGAAGTCTGGTACTTGTTATGGAGTGAGTTAGTTCCTCTGGGAAAGGTGGGTGTAACTTGTCAGGACATGAAGGATAACTAACCTCAGACATTTGGGAAGTTGTGTGTGTTTTGATGCATATGATTTTGTTATGTAAAATAGTGAGGCTCACCCCCTTCTCTGCCTGATCGTGCCCTCTTGTGGGTTTCTACACAGTTCTTTTGAAGGAGAAGGGTAGCTCATATGATGAGGTGAGAAAGAAGATGAATGGAAATAGAAACCAGGAGGAATCAGATCTTCTGTTGAATAGTTCTAAGGGCTTCTAGCATTCAAAAATTTGTTGTCTAGTGTCACTGGGCTTGTAAGAGAAAAAACGAAAATTACCTAAACACTACATCTATATTTTTACAGAATATTTTGCCCCCAATTTAATTCTGCTCGATGGGAGACATTTTGTATGATATTCTTCTGTAAGTATTCCTCAAATGTGTCCCCATGCTGTCAGAAGAAGTTAAGATCCTTCTTTTTCTTCTTGGTATGGCTCTGTGATTGGCAGCTGGTTTTCACATGATTTGTGTCTGTCAGTGTGTTAACACAAAGGTGTGTGCTTTGGGTCATGGGTATAATGCTGAACGTTTCTTGTGTTGAAAACTCATTTAGCTGGCAAACAGATCACTCAGTGATAGATTTTCTGGGAGCCCAGCAAAGATGATAGCATTTTGAGGGTGGAAATAACTTTTCATTTGTCAAGTGCAGTTGTAGTATCTCTGCTACAGTGTTCTTTAATATGCTAGTCTTGGCTTTTATGAGAGTTCTGGAAGAGTTTTGTGCACTGCACAGTCTGATTGACAAAGAGGTTTTCTGTCCTTGCATGACCTTCTTTTAACTTGGAAAAAAAAATCAATAAAAGTTCAGCCACACAACAAGGGATGAATTTAAAGACTGCACACCATGTGACAATGGTAAAACTTTCATAATAGCCGTCATATTTGTTGGTTTAAAAATCAGCTTCATTGTCACAGTTAATAGTTTGCAGCTGCTGTAGAACAGAGGCAAATTGCTATGTATGTGTCAGTGTTAAATGCAAGTAAGATCCACTGACTGGGAAGACTTGGTTGGTTTTTCCTATCTATTGGTGGTGTTGCTGATCATCATCTCTACGCGATGAGAGGAATTCATTGCCACATTTCAGCACCGCTGTGCTGACTATGTGATCTTGCAAGTATAATAAGCTTGTTTTCAGTGGCCTGCCAAAGTATACTCCACGACTTAGTGTTAAAAAGGCTTCCAGGGTCATGTATAAGTAGATGCAGTTCCCTTGCAAATCCATGGTATATCAACAGCTTTGATTTAACTGGTAATGTTAAGTTACAAAAAAGTGTTAAAGAATCACAATTTATCACCCAGTGTTAAAGTTGGGAGTAAAGAAGCCTTGCTGGAAGATCACCAGTTCTCTGCTGATATAACTTATGAAAAGTATTTGTGATTTGCACCAGATCTGTATCAGATGGAAATGGGAAGTAGAGGGAATGATCCCTCTCCATCGTGCTAGTGATGTGAAGATGTGTAAAGTCAAAATGGTGTAATGAACAAAACCTGCTACCAGGATGAAAGTAGGCAGAGGAGTATGTGAAGTGCCTGCTGTGGATATCTCAGACCAGCAGCCATCCAAGAAGACCTCCTCCCTAAGGTATCGGGAGTTGTGGCAACCACAGGGAATTATACAATGCACCATGCCTTTAGTCCAAATAAATATGTGCTATTTAGATTTAGTGAGATTTCTGCTTTTCCTCCTTCCCACTGTAAGTGCTGTTAGAGCAGAACTGACCTTAGAATGTGAAGCTAAAGATGTAGACTAAAATGTGAAGGGTATCCTATTTGTGCTATCTCAGAAGGACTGAGGTTATTTAAGGTAGATTATCCCTCAGTGTTTTAGGCACCTGTCTCTGTGTGAAGAAGTCAGGGATTTCAGTGAGTACAGGTCAGGCTGTCCAGGATACTGTGTTCTGGCTGAAGCTGTTTCTTCTTCAAGAAAGTGGACAGTATAGGAGTAAGGTTAAATGACTAAACTTACAAGAAGACAGCACTTTTAATGCTGAAGTTAAAGATTCAGAGCCCAAAGGGTGGGAAAAATTCCCCAGGGAAGAGACAGTTCACACAGTCCTGCAATGGATTACTGTCTGTACTACTTCACTTATTTGGATGAGGTTTCTGGTGTGTTTCATGGGACAGAACCTGACCCTCAGGTCTTATTTACAATTCAGAGAACTTTTCAATTCGTTATACCTTCAAGCTTGATTAATTTGTCAATGTACTTGTTTGTCTTTTTCACATGGAGGTCATGGCTAGCACTGAAGTCTAAAGTAAGCGAGACCTCTAGCTTTCTTTTTTAACTTGGTCTTCTCTCTTTCCTGGTTTGTGGAGGCTACTTTGTTTTATAAACAGAGGGAAACATATACCAGATTATCTGCAGAACCTTCAAAACACCTGCTCATCTTGTAAATGGTTCTGGAAGAGGTTCAAAACATTAAAGAATGGATACCTCCTTTTGTTCCTTAACAGTATTCCTCATCATCTTGATGGACTTTCCTGCCCCTGAGGAGGAAGGGATATCTGGACTGAGCCTAGGTAAATTGTTAACCAATTCACAATTTGGTCATAGAATCATAGAATGGTAAGGTTGGAAGGGACCTCAAGGATCATCTAGTTCCAACCCTCTGCCATAGGCAGGGACACCTCCCACTAGTACAGATCACTCAAGGCCTCGTCCAACCTGGCCTTGAACACCTCCAGGGAGGGAGATTGTGGATGCAACCTGTTCCAGTGCCTCACCACCCTCACTGGAAAGAACTTCCTCCTAACCTCCAGTTTAAATCTCTCCTCTGCCAGTTTAAACCCATTGCCCCTTGTCCTGTCATTGCAAGACCTTGTAAATAGTCCCTCCCCAGCNGAGAGCAGAGTAAAGTGGCAGAATCCCCTCCCTTGCCCTGCTGGCCACGCTGCTCTTGATGCAGCCTAGGACTCGGTTGGCTGTCTGAGCTGCATGTGCACACTGCAGGCTCAAGTTGAGCTTTTCATCAACCCAGACTCCAAGGTCCTTTTCCTCAGGGCTGGTCTCCAGCCAAATCAAATTGATCAAATATCATTTCCTCACCAAGAGTGAAGAGGGAAGGGAAACATACTACTGCTGTTTGACAAGATGAGACAGATGTATGGAAGACAACAGCTGTAGATATTTTGAAACTACTCCTTTTTTTATTAGAAGTGTCTGTATTTTTCTGTGTTTTAGGACAGAATATCTTTCAGGTTTTTGACCAATAGTTCATTGTCTTTGACATTCCTGACTATTTCTTGAAGATTTTTGACAACTAACCATGTTCTCCTAGAGACTTCTTCATCCTCTAAAAGCAGGCACCTGTGATTAGAGAAAGAAGGTGGACTTTATCTAAAAAAATCTAAATGCATCTGAAATGTAAATGTCTGCTGTTATGGTAGTCCCTGAATATAAGTTTGCTGAATATGAATTTTGGTTTTTCTCATTGTAGCTTTGCTTGGGACACCACATAATCTACTGACATCCAGGAGAAAACCATAATGCTTCCACCAGCAAAGGTCTCTTGGAATTGTTGAAAGAGGTCTGGAATAGTCCTGGTTATTGCACTTTTCTTAAGGTCTTTTTCATCCAAAAAGGAGTCTGATTTTAATTTCACATTGTCCCAGCCCTGTGGCATTTTTGACATTGGCCAGAAACGAGAAGCCTTGAGTTGGAAAGATATCATCAAAACAATGACTAGATATACTGGAAGAAAGGTTTATTATTTGGCTTGCTGCTGCTGAGAGCAGCTAATTACCAAGCAATTATGACCAGACATAATTTTTCAATGTCTAAAGATGCCTCTTGGATTTAATATCTGACTGAAAATAAAAAGGAGAAAAGTTTTGAAAGTTAAAAAAAGGCAAGGAAATGTATAAATATTTCCTCAGGGCATCCTTTGCTACCTTGGTCTTCAAGGCCAGGAGTTTGGCTATCATAGCCTCCTTAGAAAGCATTCTTGGCTCCAGTAGTCTGATCCATCTTTTCTCTCCTGGCTTCTCAAATAATCAAATCATAAAAGTAGTTTGGGAAATACATTTTACATCTGTAACTCCTGTGATCTTTGGATGCTTCAGGAGTCAAAACTCCACATGGATTTGCCACAGCTAAGGGCTATGTGTTTGACTCAAAAATCCTTTTGCACACAAATTAGAGGGCAACCAGTGCAAAACAATGTGGTCATAATGCATTAACTAAGCAAGAAGATCAGTCTCTGCTGCATCAGGAAACAATTTGTCTGTGGAAATGGCATGGCACAGTGCTTGGGAAGACAATGCTGTGAGCAGTGTTCGGTAGGCTGCCTGCTTGAGAGGGTCCTACAGGGGCACTGTCAGTGGATCAGTAGGCCTGATTTATCACTGTATTATATTAATTCTACTCCAGGGTGACTCCATTCAAGTCAGTGAATTTATCCTAGGGTAAAACTGGAGAAAAACTTCATGCCTCATCCTCCTTGCTTTCTGCATGTATTGCTTCCACAGAGCCACATTGATAGTTTCAGTTCTGTCCTCTTCAGGGATCAACTGGGACAAAGTGGGAACTGGAAACCTCTCGGCATTGCTTAGAAGAGTTGAAGTAAAATCCTGGTACTGACAGAAATATCTGAAACCCCAGGTTTGCCAGCTATTTTTATAAAATAATTTCTGATGAAGATACATGAATCTTGCAGTGTGATTCTTGAGAACTAAGGCACTTTAAAAATAAGATTTGCTGTTGGGATGGAACACCAGAGGCTGTCATACCACTAAACTGAGAATAAACAGAGAAGGAAGTCAGCATGAGAATGCCATGAAAGTGGGTATAAATGAGGGATGGAGGAATTCTCTTGCTTCCAAACAAAGAGTTTGCATGTGCTTTGCCAGCATGAAGAGTGAGATTGAGAACTGAAAAGCTACATCTCTGTGTTCATCTTTCAGCAGGCTTCCAAATTTTCATTTAAAATCACTACCATGTGCCAATTGCACTGTTTTTTTTTAGCCATCTATAGCCAAGTCATTGTGACCTGATGTGACTCAGTTTTTTTAAAAGAGTGTGCATTCAAATTCTCATGTTCTTCAGTTCAAAGTGAAACACTAGGGAAAGTATTGGAATGGGCCTGAAAAAAGTGCATCGTTCTTATGCAGAGGCAAGGGTACCATTCAGGCAAACACCAGAAGAAAATGTATTGGTGTTTTTCGTAATGAGTCTGAAATCTTCATTGGAAAAATATCAGGAATCTTAAACTTAAGGTGGACTAACTCACATGCTCTGGTTTGCCTCTATGTGAGGTAGTGGAATGTGAAACAATAGATTCTAAATACTTTGTTCTTGAAATTGTAGTTCACCTTTTTTGTTATCTGCATACACATTTATTTACAAGCATATGCAAAGTCTGATTTTTCACTGTCTGCTTTTTTCCCCTCTCTATCTTTCTCATTCTCTTTCTCCATATTTTCCTGAATTCAGCTGTGTGAACTGAAATCCTGTTAGAAATATGGAGAAAAAGTAAATGAAAAAGATACCTTTTATTTGGTCAAATATGCTACAGTTTTTCTTGGAGTATAGAATATCCCCTATTAATTCAGCTGTTCAGTTATGTTCTCACACATCATTAGCAGGAGGTAATAGGTGAGTATGTTATTTTATTCATGTTTCCTCAAATACTGAGGGACAAATCAGAAGTAGAATTTTCTGAAGTACTTCAAATTTAATTCAAATGCTTTCAGGCTTATAAATCCTCTTTGTAAATGTAAGATGTTTGATACTTAGTTGAAATTTGCCACTGTCTTTCTCTTGAGTACCTGTTTGTAGTTTCATCTAAGACTGAACTGAACATTTTAGCATTATCATAATTTATGATAAGCAGTTGGTTTTATGTGCAATAGCACTTACCAGTGGTGCTTCTGATGAAATTAAATTCAATAGCACAACTGAGGAAATAAGAAGGAGGAGATTACCCAAAATGACCTTTCAGGCTGAATCTTTATTTGATTGGGAAAAATTCATTTTTTGAATGTACTTCCAGATGGTATCTACATTTCTTAGAAACTTGCAGGGCTTTTTGTGGGAAACCCCCAAACTATTTTTGTGTGGCTTTGGCCAAAAATATTTGATTTTCTCTTACCAACTTTCAAAAAAGTTTGAATAGTTGGCTCTTATGAAGGAAAGACAATACTTTCCATAAAGAAAAATAACCATTTTCTTTCTAGAACTGTTTCAAAATCTTCTTTTTTTTTTTCTTCATATTTTTTAGTAGCAAAAGAGTACAAAAGTACCTGGAAGTACAGCTGTTACATCATGAAATTTCAAAGTAAAAGTAAGATTTACAGTCTTTGAGTTTTCACCTGCCGCAGCACCAGTCTGTGTCAACATATTAGGCTCTCACTAACTTAAATGCAAGCGCAGATTAGTGTTTCTGTCAGTGTGTTGTTGGGAATACCACTATGGCTTGTTGCCATTGATACTAGTCACAAGGGAAGAGAGGCTGTGGTTACCTAAACAGTCTGTACTATTGCCAAAAGGGGTCAGCTGCCGTTTCCATAATCCTCCCTTGCAATATCTTGAGTGTCCATATTGGTGCAAATTGTGTCACATGAAGACACTTTGCCAACTGAAAACTAATAATGAGAAAAAAACGGGGAAGTTAATGTGGGCATGAGGGAGTGGTGTGAACATGTGACAGAGACCACACATTTTGGTTGAAGTATGAATTTATATTGCTTTAAAATCACAGTTGTCTTACATGCTCAAGGTTATGCCATAGTGAATTACGTGCAGTTGTATGGGGCAATTTTGTCTGAAAACATGGTTTGGACTATACCTGATAGATAGTGTACTTTATTGGGTGTTTGAACAGGTCAACATGAAGTGACAGTCCTGGTCATGAATCTTACTCCTGTGTGAGTAAAGGAAATTGTGAAGTTGAGGGTACAGATGTGTATCTTCCATCTAGACTTCTGTCTTCTAATGTCCTTCAGTTCCTATAAAATCTGCCCTTCCTAGACAGATGGAGGGTGTGTTCAGGGCTTTTTTTGACCTATTGTTGTCTCAGTACGTTGTGGGAGATACTTTTATAGAGTCTGAAACTGCTTTGCAGAAGATTAGAATACTGCATTGCTGTCATTCTGCTTAGTCCTTAATTTAAACCAAGGGGACTGAATCCCCTGACTTCCCTAAATCAGGGTTGGAGCCTTCGGTTATGACTGAAATAAAGATTAAGGCTTAAATACAAAGATTAGACAGTTAAATTGTGGGTTTAGAAAATACCCATTTTTACTATCAGATAATTTTGTGATATTTTTGTAAAGAAGGCTGTTCAACAAAAACTAGAAAGAATTCAGCCATGAGGAATTCCAGCAGTGAGAATTTGAGATGTTTGGGAGATCGGGAGCAAACTGAAACTGAGGTCTTAGAAATGGTGGTATTTTTTTTTCTGGTGCCAAAAAGCAAGCCAAGTTATTTCGTCCTGAATAATCTGTAGATTTAATCTCTCTTGAAGTGCCCAAGGGGTTCTCTGACAGAGTTTTGGAATCCGTAGTTCTACTTGGTGCTGTGTTTTACAGCTTCATAACACAACTCTGAAGCTGATTTCTGCAGTGGACAAAATGAAGTTCAGTATATATTTGATCTCTTTTAATAAGTGGAAACCTTAACCATTCTGTAAACAAAGACTCAGCCCAGCGTGACTATATGTTAAAAAAATGAAAATTTATTGGATTGTGGAAGCAGCATATCTTGTATCTTCTTCACTTATTAAAACATACGGCCTTAATTTGAGAGCTAAGAATAAGAAAGATAACAAAGAATAAGACTGGACTGGAAACTATGCAGCCTGTGCCTAGCTCCAGTGAAAACAGTTGTAGTTGAGTTGTTTTGATGAAAACATGTACAGAAAACAATCTAGAATTCAATAAATATGAGTATTGAAACATATAGAGGTGGCAATGATTACCTGAGGAATACTCAAGAACAATTTTCAAAGCTATATCATTTTTTAATATACCTTGAAAATGGCTACTATTGGATAGATTTCCTTCCTCTTTCCCACATGCTAAGGAATGTTGAGACTAGAAACAGCTTATCCTCTAGCTTCCCATTGGAGACTGAACATGGCATTTCTTTCTTCAAAATCCACCCATTCTCTAGCACATCTGCCAGTAATGGAGGTTGACCTTTCATGCTGTGGGCAGACATCATTTAGTTTAGGAAATATCAGGAAGATGACACAGAGTTGGCTCAGCTCAGCAAGAGTGACCCTACAAGACATGGCCTTGAAAATCTTACTGTGCTGTACAGTCAGGATCTCTGTTTGAGCATTGTCATAGCACTGTCTTCGGCATGGCTAGCAAGATTAGTGACAACTGAATCTTTGAACCTTCCTTCTCTTTTATCTGTACGTGACACTAACAATAGGAAAATCTAATGAGTCTTTACATATTAGATATTTTGAACATTTGATGTCTTTGAGGTATATAAGTAAGCAAAAGTGGGGCAAAATTTTGTATGGAGAGGCAATTGCCTTGTGCTAGGAGAAGTTATAGAACTGGAAAAAAAAATCCAGTCATGTGATGGAAGCTTGTCAGTTTTTTCTAACTTTTACACCAGTTGCTCTGGTGATATCTGCTGCAATGTCAATTCACTATTTTTTTTTTCCTTGTGACTATTAATGGTTTATTAAGTTTGAAGAGAGAACATGAGGTAATTTAGTCATCTGCGTTGTGTGTATGTTGCAATATGAGGTCATCCTGGGGGATATGCTCTTCTGGAATCTGATAGTATGTTTTACATTGTGCATCTATGCTAAAAAGTATTTGTAATGAACAGCAAGAATTTTGGGATTGTGGTAATTTACTAGGAATGTATATCCTTGAATGTGTATTCAGGTGAGGATGAAACTGAACATTGTGACACATTATTCGGGGACCCTTATTTTGGGAACTATCTGAATGGCCTTTGGCCCCACCATTGCCATGTGCCATCATAGACATCCTGATTCACTGAAGTGTTAAATTCACTGCTGTTCAGGAAGCTGTTTCTTTGAATTAGATTTTCTCTGGTTTTAATAAATCTTGGTTTTGGCTAGGATCATTCTTGCTTAGGTAATTTTACAAAAATGCCTGTACAATTCTGAGAAGCTCATCAGCTTTATGAAGACAGTCTTAAGAGTTTCCATAACTTAAGTTCCTCTCAGTGCTGATCATTAGGCAGAAAATAGATTATTCTGTTACATTTTGGTAAATTTTGCCTGCCTTCAAGCTACAATAAGGAAAACAAAAATGCAGAAACCCACAGACTTAAGAGAAGGCTGAAATGTGATGTTGGTAGGAGGCAATATAACAGAAAACAAGATGAAATATCTAATTTATGCTTGGCTAAGCACCAATAAACTCTTGCAGCATACGAGGAATGCCATCATGTCAGATGGAACACTAGTCACAAAAGGAGCTATGTGACTTGCTGATGATAGCTGCATTGGGGAAATTCTTAGAGTGTGTGTTAAGATGCATCCATGTCTGGCTGAACTTGCCAGAGATGTGTGGAACAACCAAAGTATCTTGAAAAGGCAGCTCTTCATCTACAGTAACATAACTCTGGCCAGCAAAAAAACCCAATCAGAAATGCTAAACTGGCACAGGCCACAGGCAACGTTTCAAGTGCTGCAATATTCAGATCCTTAAGTGGTTAGAAGTGTTTGCATAGATTTAACTGAGAAATATGGATCTACCAATTACTGTCACAGAAAAGGTCTCTCAGCAGGTTTCCTAAGCACCATCTTGATAGTGGCTAAGAAACTAATGGCTTCAGAAAATAATTATAGAAGCATTCTTTCACCTTTTGCATAAAATACTGCATGTCTTATTTCCTCTGTTGAAAACAAGTCCCTGAACAAACACAGCTGTTGAATATCTTGAAGTAGACTACAAATGTCTTCACGTTTCATGATCTAGAGATGTAATATTTCAGCCTCATTGCATAGTAGCTGGTATGTATTCACCACTAAACCAGGCTGCATGTTGTACTTGAAGATGAAGTTTAATGCATAGGAATATCTGACCTAGTGGCTACTTCTAACCATTTTTGACAGGCATTTGCATGGGGTTGAATGCACAGCATAATTACTACCAGATCTTTCAACAGTAAATCAAATTCATAACATCAAATTGACAAATGTATGACAATTTAATTCCAGTGTGACCTGATCTTGATAGGACCAGATAGAATCCATACAGGGTTGTAAGGTCATGCATAGGTTATAGGATATATAGACAACCTGGTATGAAAGCGCAGTAAGATATGTGTCCCATATAGGGAGAATCACACTTCCAAAACCATACAAAGTCAGAAGTTAGTATCAGTTCTTCTCTTCTGTGTATCTTCTATGTGTACTGCTTGAATGTGTGAATTTTAATGTGATGTTAAATAAACAAATGATTGTATTTGTATCTGGTAGAAAGTGCTCCAGTGAAAACTTTGCCATTAGATATTTATAAAAAATGAAATTTTCACTTTACTTGCTAAACTAAAAAAAATTAAAAAACATTTCAGATTGACACAAAGTCAATCTTTCACATCTTTTGCTTTCACAGTGAGTCTGGTCTACTCTCATCCTCAACATAATCATTACCAGTGAAGGAGCATCAACGGTTGCTCCTCTTTTTTTTGGATAGGGTGGAAAGGTTACTACTGTTGTATAATGTCATTCAAAATGCTACTGCTAATGGTATAGTTTTGGAATTCTTCTGAGTGCTGCCTTTCTTATCAAACAGTACTGGATCAGTAGCTAAAATCTGGTTCAGTAGCCAGAAAGACTGTAACTTATGGAGTGACACACACAAAAGCTTGTTTTGATTTCAATATTCCTCACTTGACAAGTGTTTACCTAGACAGCGTGTAGTCAGAATGTGCTTTGTCATTTTCTGCAACCCTGAATATTTGATGTGTCAAGACTCCCATCAAAACAGATAAACAAATTCTGAAATTCCCAGATGGACAGCTGTACTGCAAGCTATCACTGATTCCAGTATGAAAATGCTTTAAAACACTTGTTACAATGGAAGCACATGTCTCAAAATATTAGGACTTGTATCACAGCAGACTTGCTGTAATCATGAAAACAAACTTAGTGTCTAGTCACACAGGTTCTGTATTTTGTGTTGTGAATCTGTTTTTATATAGTTCTGCACAGTGTTTCAGAGGTCCTGCCAGATGAAATGGTACAACACAGGGAGATAGACCAAAACTGTTCTTGGCGTTGGTGATCTGGTACATTCATGTTCTGGCAAAAAGAGGAAGAATGATGTTGAGTACATTTCCTGTGACTTATCTTTTAAATGTAGTCTGAGAAGCAGCCTGAATGCCCAAGGCTTGATTTTTCAGGAAAAGTTTTATGTTGCCTTCAGTTGTGGCCTTTGTGATTTTATGTACTTCAAAGTGCAGTCAGAAGTTAAATATGATTGTTCTAGCTCTGTGTGTGTTTTAAGAGTTATGGTTACAGATACCTAAACTCTCGGGAGTGGATCTTAAAAATAAATATATCAGGAAGTGGAAAGTGTAATCAATTTATGAATCGTTTCTCCTCTTTTCTTCATTCCTACCCAACTGTGAATCTCATGTGTGGCTCCTTAGTGTAAATGCAGAAGTGCACATGTAATCTGCAAATTCCATATGAGTTACACAAGCTTTGTAACTCCCTTTGTTACCTAGAATGGTAAAGCTACTCTTTATGTAGGGTGGAGAGGATGTTTATGTCACATTTTTAGTTTAAGTGAAGATCAGTTTGATAATTTTTAGTTTAACTGAGGTCAGAAGGGCATGCAGGTAAACACTGAGGTTCTGACACTACTTGTGCAATGTCATTAACTTATTTAATTCTGTAAGTCAGTGATGAATACATTATACAAATAGCTACTTGATTTTAAAAGAATGTTTTTCTTTCTGAACTTGAGCGTCAATTTTCTTGTGGTTATACCAGGTATTGCAGAATTTTATTTGCTGATTTTGGTCCTCAAATACAGAAGACTAATGTTCCAAATGGAATGGAACTGTTACGACACTGGAACCTCAGTCTGTATCTCATCTCTTGTCCTGGTACAGCAAAAGCTGCTGCTGCTGAAGGTGGGGATAGCTAAAATATCCCCAAACCCATCTACCTAAATAATAGCTGATATTCAGAGGGAATTCCTTTCTGATCCCATACTCACAAAGAACAAACTTATTTCCTCAAAAATGCAATTTTGATGCTGAATTCATTGTCCTGTCTTACATAGTGACAGAAATTATTGTCATAAAGTAATTCATGCAGTTGGAAAGTCCACTGACTCAGTGTGTCAGCTGTACATTCCACAGGTCCACCATAGATAGCACAAATAATTCTTCAGTGTTTTAAAGCTTTGTAACATTGGGTGACAATGATATTGAAAAGAAAAGATTACACAGTGCTACACACAGTTTTAGACTTGACTTTGAGATAGGGAAGAAATAAGCATACATTATGTAGTTTTTCTGTAACCTTTTAGGCAGTCTAATATATAGATGTTAAAGCAAACCGTTTTCACCTCTGCTTTCTAAATGTGACCCTTTTATTTAATGTTCTTGTTTTAAACAGAGCACGGGAGGAAGGGAAGAATGAACTGAAAAAAACCCCTTATTATCATTGTGAAAAGCCTGTGCAAACAACAAATAAAAAAAAATAATCAATGCCGTCTTACACTGATCTAAATGAGTACAATTATGTTTAGTGGGTAGACAACTAGGCATTAAGTTTATGCTAAAATTCATTTATATTAATTGTCCTGCATGAATAGTTTGATACCCATTGTTGAAAAGCTGCATCTTGGATATATTTCATGATTATATGTAGACACTGAAAAAGGGAAGGGTTTTACTGAGTCATTATCTTCAGCCTCCTGCACTGAGAATGAACTGCGCTGTATAATCATAGAATCATAGAATGGTAAGGTTGGAAGGGACCTCAAGGGTCATCTACTTCCAACCCCCTGCCATAGGCAGGGACACCTCCCACTAGTACAGCTCACTCAAGGCCTCCTCCAACCTGGCCTTGAACACCTCCAGGGAGGGAGCAACCACAACTTCCCTGGGCAACGTGTTCCGGTGCCTCACCACCCTCACTGGAAAGAACTTCCTCCTAACATCCAGTCTAAATCTCCCCTCTGCCAGTTTAAACCCATTGCCCCTTGTCCTGTCATTGCAGGACCTTGTAAATAATCCTTCCCCAGCCTTCCTGTAGGCCCCCTTCAGATACTGGAAGGCTACTATCAGGTCTCCTGGAAGCCTTCTCTTCTCCAGACTGAAGAGCCCCAACTCTCTCAGCCTGTCCTCATAGGAGAGCTGCTCCAGCCCTCTGATCATCTTTGTGGCCCTCCTCTGGACCTACTCCAACACTTCCATGTCCTTCCTGTGCTGATAATCCTGTTTCTAACTTCATTATCCTTCATCATTAGCCAATGAATTAACTTTGCCTCCTGCATTTCTTTCAGAAAGCTGTTTTCAAAGCTTTTTGCAGCTCACAGTAAGGAAACTTGCACAGTTGGTTTCGTTTTATTGGTTTTTTTTTAACTTTTTTTTTTTTCTCCTCCCCCTTAAATGAACTTGGACCACTTTATTCCCCTTGTAACATGATCCTCTATTTAGTCCTCCAGTTCTTACGTCATGCTGGCACAATTCACAGAGCAACCACATTTTATCTGTGCTCTCATTTTTATCTCTCCTCCCAAAGCAGACCCATAGTTTTCCACAAGGGTGACTACCTTCCTCCTTCCTACCTATTGTGGTCTGAAATAATCCTTGAAACCAGTGTAACACAGAACAGTCTGCAGTTTATTGTTACCTTGCATAATGATTTTAATACATCCCTATTTCTACTGGAAATATTTTGCTTTTGCTGTGGGCTAGTATCACATTGCCCTTTATCAATGTGCTGGTGTCTTCTTGTAATCTTGTGATTAAGCTCTACGCCCATGTCTTTTGCTTCATCTGTCATTTCCAGCTGACCAGAACCTTTTTCATAATGGTACTTATTAGTCACAGTACACTTGCTGAAGAAATATGCTGGCTATCACATTCAGGAATAAATGGGTTCTACCATATTTGGTAGCATGTTTTTTTTCCAATCCTGTCTGGGAAATTTATGTGTCCACACAATGATACAATTTCTGATGACCATTTTCTCTTCAAAACATTATTGAGGTCCTCATCCATGTTCAAATTTCACCGATGTGAGGAAATTGCAAACTTTTGACCCTAGTTCCTTTTACAAACCTTCATTCAAATTGATTTTGACCTTAGAATCTTCAGTTTCATCCATGCTATTACAAATTTTCACTTGCAGAAATAGTTCACACTAAACTATGGCAGTATTCTATTCCCGATTGCATTTCTAGCTTTGAAAAGAGTATCACATATTCCAATATCCATGTTACAGTCAGGACTTATACTCCAGTGTGCCTTGTTATGGCTTCACTGTCTGAGTTGATGTCCACTTCCTCTGTTTTATAGCCTTGCCACCTCTCTTTGGTTTCTAAACACCTCTGTTGCCTCTGTTACCTCACAGACTAACTTGCTTGTCTATAATCCTTTCAGTACCTGAAGTGTCTCTGTGGCTACATCTTTATTCACTGTTTATACTTTTCTCTTTGCTTCTTGTGCTGAATGTTCCTCCCCATTTTTTGCTGGATGCTTTAAATGACTTTTATTTCGTCTGTGTAATAAAATCAAGTTGGGAGAGAACTCTGCCTGTCTTCTTCCTTTGGCCTGTTGGTTTAAAGCTTTTCTGAATGGTTATGCCAGTTTGAATCTTATAAAATCAATCCCTCAAGTAGTCGGGTAGAAGCCATTCTAAGTAACCATTTTGTCTGAATGCTTCCTTCATATGTACGTATTTGTCAGGCCTGAATCGTAACAATGATGTGGGGTTTTATTCTATGGCAAGTGGTTAAATTTCTCGTAGAAATATTATCATTTACCATTAAATGATGTAAAGGATTCCCTTTGATTCAAGAAACAGCCCCTGCAGACAACCTACAAAGTCAAGAATCTTGATCAGGCAGCAGATTTATTAAATGTAAATCTCAGCAAGCCGCAAAGTCATTTTGGCTGCCACTTCTCAGAAAGCTGCTTGTGGATGTAGGGTTTATGCTGACAGATCTCCTTCTCATCACCCAGATTCAAAGAAGTGTCCCTACAGAAATAGTTCTAGACAGAAATACAATTTTCAGCTGGCAATCCTCAATCCCTTCCCCCTCCC